>CAUYRT010069697.1:0-21151 GCA_963574885.1 Lepilemur ruficaudatus
AATACATTTAAATTGCTAGAGGAATGTGCACCAGAATTAAGTTGGACCCTTCCTGATAACATACAAAATAATGAACTCAAAATGGGTCACACAGATCTAAACGTAAGCTAAAATTATAAAACTTTTAGGAAAAAAATAGGAGTAAATCTTCACAACTTGGTAGAACAATGGTGTTTCTTAAGCACCACACCAAAAGCACAGGCAACAAAAGAAAAAAACAGACAAATTGGAACTCATCAAACTTAAAAACTTTTTTGCTGCAAACTATCATCACAAAAGTAAAAGGTAATTCACAGAATAGAAGAAATATTTACAAGCCACATATCTGGTAAGGGACTTGTACCCAGAATATATAAAGAGCTCTACCATATATAATATATATTACATGATTATATTATATATTAATAAGGATATAATTGGATACACATTTCTACAAATATACAAACGACCAATAAGTACAAAAAAGGTGCTTAAATCATTAGTCATTAAAGTCATTTGTTTAACATCACAAATCAACACCACTATAAAACACCACTTCATGCATAGTAAGATGACTAAAATCAAAAGCCAAACAATAACAAATGTTGGCAAAGATATGGAGAAATTAATACCTGAATATACTGCTGGTGGCAATAAAAAATGGTACAGCCTCTTTAGCAGTTATTCAAAAGGTTAACAATTACCACATGATTCAAAAATCCCATAACCAAGAGAACTGAAAACAACTATCTATGAATTTGTACATGAATGTTTATAACAACATTTTTCATAATAGCCCAAAAGTACATACAACCTAAATGTTCATCAACTAATGAATGAAATAAAAGTGGTATATCCATACAATGGACTATTATTTGACAATAAAAAGAAATGAAGTTCTAATAACTGCTACAACAATGTTTAAAAACATTATGCTAAAGGAACAAAGGCAGTCACAAAATACAACATGCTGTATGATTTCAATCATATGAAACAGCCAAAATAGGCAAATCTATAGAGACAGAAAACAAATTAGAGACTGCCAAGGGCTGGGGGAGTAAGGTACCAGGGAATGACTATTAATGGCCCAGAGCTGCTTTCTGAGCTGATGAAAATGTTCTAAAACTGATTGTGGAGGCTGCATAATTCTCTGAATATTTTACTAAAAACCACTGAACTGTACATTTTAAATCACTAAACAATACAGTATGTGAATTCTATATTAAAGTAATTCTAAAATATATTAAAAACAAAAAAAGATGAAAAAGACAAAATTTGATAAAAATGGTACACAACTCAATGATATAATTACACTGAATGTTGAGACTAAACTTAAGAGACACACTAAAAAAGTGTGTCAGCACAGATTTAAAAGTAAAATCCAACTACATTATGTCCATAAGACACAAACAGGAGTAAATGGATAAAAACAGATGCATGAAATGTTGAGTGGTTATACAGTGGAGAGAAGAGTGGTATTTCATGATGATAAATCAAATAATGAAGTTATAATAATCATAAATCTATCACCTAATAACAAAGTTTCAAAATACATGAAGCAAAAATTATCACAAGGATAGGGATAAACAATGTATCAGAGTAAGATATTTTAACACCCCATCTCTGTAATTGACAAAACTATACCGAAAAAAAATCAATAAAGAAATAATCTGAGCAATACTAAAACTGCTATACACATTTTTTTTTCAGTGACTTGGTACACTCACCATGGAAGACCACATACTGGGCCACAAAACAGGACACAACAAATTTAAAGCAATAGAAATCACATAGAGTATATTTCCCGATCACATTACAAAGTAAGATAGATACAGAATTAATGACCTAGGGCTTCATCTAAAGAACCTATAAAAGTGTAAAATAAACCAAAGTAGAAAAAAGGAAACAGTAAAGATAAGAGCAAGTGCTCAACTCAGCAACACACATCTAAAATTGAAATGATATGGAGATTAGCATGGCCCCTGCACATGGATGGCACACATAAAAAAAATTTTTAAAAGCAGAAAAAAATAAAACAGAAAATTCTTAAATCAAAGCTGGTTCTTTGAAAAGATAAAACTGATAAACTGCAAGCTAAATTGATTTTTTTTAAAAAAAGAGGAAGAAAACAAATTACCAATATCAGGAATAAAAGAGGAATTATCACTGCAAAACCCAAAGATATTAGGAGGGCAAAAGATTATTATTAACATCTTCATGGTAACCAATTCAACAGCTTAGATGAAATGAAAAAATTCCTGTAAAAAATAAAGCTTATCAAAGCGGACAAAATGAAACAGAAAATCTGAAGAGTTGAATTCATTATCAAAATCATTCCCAGAGGCCGAGCGCGGTGGCTCACACCTGTAATCCTAGCACTCTGGGAGGCCGAGGCGGGTGGATTGCTCAAGGTCAGGAGTTCGAAACCAGCCTGAGCAAGAGCGAGACCCCCGTCTCTACTAAGAATAGAAAGAAATTAATTGGCCAACTAAAAATATATAGAAAAAATTAGCCGGGCATGGTGGCACATGCCTGTGTAGTAGTCCCAGCTACTCGGGAGGCTGAGGCAGGAGGATCGCTTGAGCCCAAGAGTTTGAGGTTGCTGTGAGCTAGGCTGACGCCACGGCACTCACTCTAGCCCTGGAAGCAGAGTGAGACTCTGTCTCCAAAAAAAACAAACAAACCAAAAAATCATTCCCAGAAAGAAAACTCTAGACTCCGTGTTTTTTTGCTGGTAAATTCCTTCAAACACTAAGAAAGAAACAGCATCAATCTCATATCAACATTTCCAGAAAATAGTAGACAATGCTTCCCTAATCATTTTCTAAGTTTAGCATGAATACCAATGAATATACCAATAATACCAGCACTTGACAAAAAGCAACAAAAAAAAGTATAACATACCTAATGTAGACAGATACAAGACTATATAATATTAGAAATTCAAATCCAGTAATACATAAAAAGGATAACATTCCATGAACCAAGTGGGGTTTATCCCATGAATATAAGACAAGCGTAACATTTGAAAATAAAACAATGAAATTTACCATATTAATTCTGTTAAATACATCACCTCAACAAATACAGAAAAAGCATTTGACAAGACTCAACATGCATTCATGATATAAATTCACAGAAAACTAGGACTAGATATTAGTAAAACTGTATTAATCAGAGAGTTTTTTCCTGTATTTTTGATGCTTTGACATCTTGGGCGCCTTGCTGACCCTGGAAAGATAGACTGCCCCCTCCCATGAATAGCTAATTCCTAGAGAGAGCAAACAACTAGCCAGCTAGCTTTACCTTTCATATGCAAACCATGGAGAATCCCAGGGCCCACGCCCCCAAACCATCTCCTTTATCTATTTTAGAACCTGGGCCACTAAATTTCCCAGCCTTAATAATCCCAGGGTCAAGTACCAAACAACTAGAGACAGCATCTATGCCCCAGAGCCCTTGAAATTATTCAAACTAGATCATCCTAATACGCCTTTACCTTCCTCACCCATTCCTTCTCAGAAATCACAGCAAAAGCTCTTGGCCACAGTTTCCCTTCATTCACTCACAGCCTCCTAACTCACCAGTCCTTCCCCATGTGGTCCACTGTGGCATGGCATGCCCCCCTCCTCTTGGGATCTAGAATCTAACAAACTTTCTTTTCAATGGCAGTTGTGCTCTGACCAGTTGGCCTTGCCATACCTAAATAATAATAAACCTGTATGTGAAAACAACCTGATAAAGGTCAATAAAAGCCTACACTACAACTGACTTATAATTAATGGTAAAATGCTGAGTGCTCTCCACAAAGAACAGGAACAAGATTAAGTCCATTCCAAAGGAAGGTAGTGAGTTATCTCATTTCATTGTTCACGGACAGTTACTGATTGACTTACTTATTTTACTACTTCCCCCCTCCTCACTTCTGCAATAGTCTTTAAAAAAAAAAAAAAAGAACGAAAGAAAGGAAAATGAATACACCTGGAAAGGAAGAGGTAAAACTGTTTTATGACTTAATCACTTACTAGAAAAATCTAAGTAACCTACCCAAAAAACTTGTAGAATTAATGTGACTTAAATAAGGTTCTAAGAAACAGGTCAATATGCAAAAATCAATTCTATTTCCATATACTAAGAGCAAACAATTAGAAACTGATTTTTTTTTTTTTTCAATTTTTGGAGACAGGATCTCACTCTGCTTCCCACACTGGAGTACACTGGCACAATCATAGTTCATGACAAGCCTCAAACTCCTGGACTAAAGAAATCCTCCTGCCTCAGCCACCCCAATTGGGTGTGCCACCATACCTGGCTAATTTTTTTTTTCCCTGTAGAGTTGGGATCGCCTACGTTGCCCAGTCTGGTCTTGAACTCCTGGCCTCAAGAGAGATCCTCACACTTCAGCCTTCCAAAGTGTTGAGATTACAGATGAGAGCCACCACAGGAGACCAGAAATTGAATTTTTACACCAAAGAGCTCAAAGCCAAACTATTTTAAAATGAATAAAAATAACATCAAAAATGAAATATTTTTTTAAAAACTAACTTTTTAAACCAGGAGACACGTAAAACCAAAGAATGAAAACTACAAAATACTACTCAGACAAAACAAAAATGACCCAAATAAATGGAAAAATATACTATGCTAATGGTTAGAAAGACTCAACACTGTTAAGATGTCAATTCTCCTCAAATTGATCTACAGATTCAAAGCAATCATAATCATAATCCTATCAGCCTTTTTGGAAAAACTGGAAATGCTAATATTAAAATTTATATGGAAATGAGGAGGACTTAGAATATGCAAAGGAATCTTAAAAATGAAGAAAAATAGAACTTGCAATTCTAATTTCAAGACTTATTACAAAGTTACAAATAATAAAAATAGTGTGACAATGATATAGGACTAGGCAAATATATCATTGGAATTGAATAAGATTTCTGAAAGAGAGCCCACTTATGCAGCCCTATGAAGTTCCACCAAAGCAATTCAGTGTGAGGAAAGGAGAGTCTTTTCAACAAATGATGCAACAGTTGGATATCCATATGCAAAAAATAAAACCTACAATAAATAATTTCAGATGCATCACAGACCTAAATTTAAATTAGCAAAACTAAAAACTTTTAGAGGAAATAAAGGAAATTACCTTCATGACTTCAGGGTTAGGCAAAAGTGTCTTAGCTCACAGTAAGCAATAACTATAAAAGAAAACACTGATAAATTAGACTTCATCAGATTTAAATAGTTCTGCTCAACAAAAGCTACAGTAAAGAAAAACATAGGTAAACTGTATAGATTTTGGGGAAGTATTTACAAAACATTTATCTAACAAAGTACCAATATCTAGGACATATAAAATCTCCTGCAACTCAAAATTATTATAGACAAACAAAAACAAACAAAAGAGAGAGAAAGAAGGTAAAAGGCTAAATGTATGAACAAACTCTTCAAAAGAGAAAACACACGAATGGTGAACACATAAATTAAAACATGCTCAATATCAACAGTCATCATAAAAATGTAAATTAAAAGCACAATGACATCACTTCCTTCTTTTGGCATGAAATAATAAAAACCTAACAAAATGAATAAAACAAGAGCACTGAAGATATTGGACAACAATTAACAAAAGACAGTGATCCCTGGGAAACAAGAAACAAATGACATGAGCCATTCATGTGCCCAGCTTACTGCCTTGAGAGAGTTTCCAGGCCGTGGAACAGGAGGAGGAACTCAGGCAGAGCCTGTGGTCTCCCCAAGTTGAGGAAACGGAGCTGGGAGTCCAAGGAAGCCAAGGTGGCTAGAGTTCACAAAGGAGACCAACACTGAGTAGAGAGCTGGAGAGAGAGAGAGAAATGAAGAGATCTACAAAGGCTCACCCTAGAATTTTCAGTTGAATAACAAATCAGCACTTACACGTAAGGGACCTACCCAAGGGCAGGGAGTCTTGGTTACCACCAAAAGAATTAGAGGTAACAGTGTCCAGGACATACACAAAGATGTGAATAGTACCTATTCCCAAAAGCCAGAAAGGAAAACCTAATAATCCATATCACATCAGAGTACTAAGAAAAGAAATGCTTGAGAAGAAAGGAAAAAAAATTAACCCTGGATAAAACACAGCTCTGGTCCATTCAAAGAAAACAAACAAACAAAAGAAAAAGCAAGACCCAAAAAGAACAAACTGTTTCTCAGCAACTTAACCATGTCACAGAACAAAATCCACAAATATTTTTAAGCATACAAAAATAGTGAAGAAGGTAAAATTCACATTGGCTAAAAGACAATCAAAATTTGCAAGACATACACAAAAATAGGAAATTATACTCCATAATGAAATAAAAACCAATCAAATCAATACTAAAATGACACAGATAATAGAATTAGTAGACAAGTCCCTTAAATGACCACATATCATTTCGTCAGAGAGCTAAAAGAAACAAATGTGTTAAGTAAAAACATAAAATATATTTTTAAAATTTGAACCACCGGACATGACAATTAGAAGGTCTATGAAAAACAGACCAGCCACAGTGGCTCAATCCTCTAATTCTTGCACTTTGGGAGACCAAGGCAGGAGGATCACCTGAAATCAGGAGTTCTAGACCAGTCTTGGCAACAAAGCTGGTTGGTTTCAGATGCAAACCACTCTCTCTCTTTTTGTAGAGACTCTGTCTCTACAGAAAAATTAAAAAATTAGCCAGGGATGGTGGCATGCACCTGTGGTCCTAGCTACTCAGGAGACTGAGGCAGTAGGATCCCTTGATCCCAGGCGTTACAGGTTACAGTAAGCTATGATCATGCCACTGCACTCCAGCAATGGAGCAAGACCCTGTCTATTTAAAAAAAAAAAAAAAAAAAAAGGATGAAAAATTCACTATATGAGATTTACAGCACATGACACCATGTAAAAGTCACTAACTTAGATGAAACAGAAAAAAACTTCAAAAATGTGAACAAAGCTGGCCAGGCACTGTGGCTCACGCCTGTAATCCTAGCACTCTGGGAGGCGGAGGCGGGTGGATAGCTCAGGTCAGGAGTTCGAAACCATCCTGAGCAAGAGCAAGACCCCCGTCTCTACCATAAATAGAAAGAAATTAATTGGCCAACTAAAAATATACGTAAAAAATTAGCCAGGCATGGTGGCGCACGCCTATAGTCCCAGCTACTGGGGAGGCTGAGGCAGAAGGATTGCTTGAGCCCAGGAGTTTGAGGTTGCTGTGAGCTAGGCTGACGCCACGGCACTCCACAGCCCGGGCAACAGAGTGAGACTCTGTCTCAAAAAAAAAAAAAAAAAAAAAAATGTGAACAAAGCATTAGCTCTGAGACAACTTAAAGGAGAAGATAATACAGAAGGAAAAATCTGAAGAAATAATGGTCAACAATTTTGTTATATTTGATAAAATATAAGCATATATAAGGCACCCTTTTAACAAACATCAACCACTAGAAATGTGTAAACCAAACTAGAAGAAATTAGGATCAAACTAAAAGCAGAAATAAAAAAAAAAATCTTTAAAGTAACCAAAGAAAAAGGTCATATTACATACTACAAAATAAAAAGAAAGTTGAAATAGTTACATTACTATCATACAAAGTAGACAAAAACTAAAATACTATCAGGAAAAAAGATCACCTTACACAGATAAAGGGTTTAACTCATTATGAAGATGCAAAAATCCTACACATTTTCCTAATAGCGGAGCTTCAAAATAAATGAAGCAAAAATGACAGAATTACAAATGAAAAAAATCTACAATTTTATTTCAAAGTTTCAGCAAACCTCTCTCAATAATGACTGAACCAGTAGACAAAAAATCAGTAAAGATACAGATGCCTTGAACAATGCCATCAACCAAATTGGCCTAAGTGACATTTATAGAACACTCTACACAAACTAGCAGAACACACATTCTATCTGTTCAAGTGCCCAGGGAACATTCACCAAGATAGATCATATTCAGGCCATAAAACAACTCTTCGGAAATTTAAAAGATTTCAAGTCCTACAAAGGATTTTTTCCAACCACAGTGAAATTAATTTAGAAATCAGGGCGGCATGGTGGCTCACGCCTATAATCCTAGCACTCCGGGAGGCCGAGGCAGGAGGATTACTTAAGCTCAGGTGTTCAAGACCAGCCTGAGGCCGGGGGCGGTGGCTCACGCCTGTAATCCTAGCACTCTGGGAGGCCGAGGCGGTTGGATCCCTCAAGGTGAGGAGTTCGAAATCAGCCTGAGCAAGAGCAAGACCCCGTCTCTACTAAAAATAGAAAGAAATTAATTGGCAAACTAAAAATATATGTAAAAAATTAGCCGGGCATGGTGGTGCATGCCTGTAGTCCCAGCTACTCGGGAGGCTGAGGCAGAAGGATCACTTGAGCCCAGGAGTTTGAGGTTGCTGTGAGCTAGGCTGACGCCACGGCACTCTAGCCAGGGCAACAAAGTGAGACTCTGTCTCAAAAAAAAAAAAAAAAAAAAGACCAGCCTGAGCAAGAGCAAGACCCCATCTCTACAAAAAAAATAGAAAAATTAGGTGGGCATGGTGGTGCATGCCTGCAGTCCCAGCTATTCAAGAGGCTAAGGCAGAAGGATCATTAGAGCCCAGGAATTTAAGATTGCATGAGCTATGATGATGCCACTGCACTGTAGCTAGGGCGACAGAATGAGACTCGACTCTGTCTCAAAATAATAAATAATCATTTAGAAATCAGTGACAGAAAAAAAAAGAAAACAATGGGAAATCCCAATATTTGGAATCTAAATACACTTTTAAGTAACCAATTGGTCAAAAAAGACAAAAAATGGCAAGTATTTTTAAGGCAGTTAAAGCAATAATTGAGAGGGAAATTTATAGCGTTAAATGTCTATATTAGAAAAGAAACTCAAATCAGTAACTTAACCTTGCACCTTAAGAAACTAGAAGAGCAAAAGAAACAAATAATAAAGATCAGAGCAGAAATCAATGCCATACAAAACAGAAAAACAATAGGGCAAACTCAATAAAACCAAAGGTTGGACTTAACACCTCTGGGCCGATCCTTCTACTAAGTGCAAAGAAAAACCATGAACATTATAAATAAAACAAACACTCTGAAAGGTGGAGAGAAGGTAAATATGCTAGGGACCACAGGACAAAGTAATAATATGGCAGGGAGTTCCCTGAGTATTCATTTTAATGCCTAATATATCCTACTCTTAGAATGGAAAAAGTCAGCAACCCACGAGGTACCAATGGGCGCAGACCAGGAAAAAAAGTCCTAATAAAAGCCTTCTATCTCTAGTCAAGGGACCAGTAAACGAACATATTAGCTAGAAAGAAAACTTTAAGACAATAACTGCTCTACTCTAGCATAAAACCACAGAAAAACTAGCCCCACTCACCCCCATTCCTCCAACAACCAAGTGGGGAACTCAAACATCCACTCTCATGAGATTGTAATGAGGCATCCCAAGACTCCCACCAGGGCAGTGTCAGAGGAGGTTAAGTAAGGAACCAGAACTTTCATCCCCACTGGCTGGTAATAAGGACCCACCCCATTGTGTCTGGAGAAAACAGGGGAAGCCAAGACTTCCACCACCATCTCGCTGTCCCCACCAGAGTGATGGCAGAGAAGACCTAGGACAGAGTCACAGTTTTCACCTACACACAGTAGCAAATGAGGCCACATCCACTGTGGAAATCAGGTGGGGAGCCATAACTCCAAATTCTGCTCAGAAGTAATAGGAAGCTGCTCAAATGTCAACAGAGGCACAGTAGGGAATCTGAACTTCATCCCCGACCTGACTTGACGAGGTACCACCCTCACCCTTCCCATGTCAGACAAATGTCACAGCACACTGGCTAAAATAGGTTTAAATAAAGATGCAGAGTCCCAGAACAATACAAAAATGTGCAGGTTTTAATCAAAAATCAATTTTTGTTGGGCATGGTGGCTCAAGCCTATAATCCCAGCACTCTGAGAGGCCAAGGCAGGAGGACTGCTTGAGCTCAGGAGTTCGAGACTAGCCTTGGCAACATAGCAAGACTCTGTCTCTAAAAAAACAAAAAAAAACAAAAAAATTAGCTGGGTGTGGTGGTGCATGCCTATAGTCCCAGCTACTATGAAGGCTGAGGTGGGAAGATCACTTTAGTGCAGGAGTTCAAGGGTACAGTGAGCTATGATCACACTGTAGCACTCTAACCTGGGCAACAGAGCAAGACTCTGTCTCTACCAAAATAAATAGACAGGCATGGTGGCGTGCACCTGTAATCCCAGCTACTCAGGAGGAGTACTCAAGGGAAGATTGCTTGAGCCCAGGAATTCACGGGAACAGTAAAGATAACTACCAGAGACTGAGAAGGATATTATTTAACAACAAAAGGTCAATCTTTCAAGGAGACATAATAATCCTCAACATGTATACACCAAAAAACAAAGCTACAAAATATGTAGAACAAAAATTGATAGAATTGAATGAAGAAATGCATAAATCCACTGTTACATGTAGAGACATCAACATTCCTCTCTCAATAATTGCAAAAACTACACAAATAATCAGCAAGAATACAGAATTCAACATCATGAACCAACTGAATCTATGGACACTACATTCACCAAAAGCAGAACACACATTCTTTTCAAATGCCCACAAAACACATACAAAGCCAGACCACAACATGTGGGGCCACAAAACAAACCTCAACAAATTAAAGAGCTGATACCATACATAATGAGTTTTCTCATGAAAATGGAATCAAACTAGAAATCAAGAGCACAAAGTTAACAGAAAAATCCCTGAATATATGGCTGTTAAACAACATGCATATATATAATCCATGATTCAAAGAAGTCTCATATTAAGCTGAATGACAATAAAAATACAGCCCACCAAAATTTGTGGAACATAGCTAACACAATACTCAGAGGGAAATTAATAACACTAAATGCATAGAAAAGTGGAAATGCCTCAAATCAATGTAACCAGAAAACAAACCAAACCAAGCACAAAGAAAAAAAAATAAGAGCAGAAATTAAATTAAAATAAAAAGTGGAGGAAAAAATCAACTAAAAGCTGGTTCTTCGAAAAGATCAATAAAATCGATAAACCTTAAGTAACACTGACAGAGAAAAAAGATGGAAGACATACTGTCAGTAATCAGAAATGAAGCAGGAGATATCAGTACAGACACTGCAGACATTAAAGGATAAGATAACAGTACAACCAACTCTCCACGCATAAATTTCAGTTTAGACAAAAAGAATCCCCCTCCTCAAACACAAACTACTCCAAGTCAACAATTATGAAAATGAACATTTAAATAGGTCTACAATTATTTTAAAGTTTAAATATATAATTTTAAATCTTCAAAAAAAAACACCCAAGGCCCAGATGGTTTCACTGAAAAAGTGTACCAAATGTTTAAAGAATTAACACCAATTCTAGGTAATCTCTTCTGGAAAATAGAAAAGAGCATATTTTTAACTCATTTTAAGAAACTGGTATTACCCTAATACTATCACCAGAGTATGAAAAAAGAAAACTAGACGCTAATATCCCTCATGAATAGAGACACAAAGATTCTTAACAAAATATAAACAGCATCCTGTAACATATAAAAAGAATTACATGCCATGATCACATGAAGATTACCCCAAGGCTGGTTAAATATTCAAAATTCAATGAATGTAATCTATCATATTCAGAGGATAAAGAAAAAAATCACGTTATCAATTGGTGCAGGAAAAAAACTTAAAATTCAACACCCATTCATGATTAAAAGGCTAAGAAACTAGGAACAGAAGTAAAACCTGCTCAACTTAAGACAGAGCATCTATCTACAGCGCATCAATCAAAAAACTACAACTAACAACATATTTAGTAGTTAACATTGCTGAATGAATGCTGTCCCCCCACTAGGGCCAGAAGCAAGATAAGTATGTTTTCTCTCACCACTTTTCATCAACACAGTGCTGGAATTTCTCACCAGAACAATTAGGCAAGAATAAAAGGCAAACAACTTGGGGAAGAAAGAATAAAAATAACCCTATTTATAGATGGACACTTATCTACATAGAAAATCCCAAGAAATTTACAAAATTGTTGAGACTAGTAAGTAAATTCAGCAAGATTACAGATGCAAGACAAATACAAAAATCAACTGTATTTCCATATACTACTAATGAACACATGAACACCAAAATTAAATACACAATATTATTCACAACTGTGCCCCAGAAATTAAATACTTTATATCTTAAAAACTAAATACTACAGATACAAACCTAAAAAAACCATATATAGGACTTATATGCTGAAAACTAAAAAACAATGACCAAAAAAATTCAAAGAATATCTACACAAATGGAAAGGCATAGCAGATTCATAAGATTAGAAGACTCGACCGGGCGAGGTGGCTCACGCCTGTAATCCTAGCACTCTGGGAGGCAGAGGCGGGAGGAATGCTCGAGATCAGGAGTTCAAAACCAGCCTGAGCAAGAGCGAGACCCCGTCTCTACTATAAATAGAAAGAAATTAATTGGCCAACTAAAAATATATAGAAAAAATGAGCCGGGCACGGTGGCGCATGCCTGTAGTCCCAGCTACTTGGGAGGCCGAGGCAGAAGGATCTCTTTAGCCCAGGAGTTTGAGGTTGCTGTGAGCTAGGCTAATGCCACGGCACTCTAGCCCGGGCAACAGAGTGAGACTCTGTCTCAAAAAAAAAAAAAAGAAAAAAAAAAGAAAAAAAAAAGACTTCAAAATAAAATCATGGTTTAAAAGTCTATGGTTTCAAGGTTCTGTGTTTCCAAGAATCTCTAAGTCTGTGTATGCATCTGTGGTCAGAGTTTGGGGAGATTTGGAGGTGAACACGCTACTTCAGACACAGCCTTGAGGGTGTGACCAGGGCCCTAGGGTGCGGTTAAGGTCTAGGGGTGGGACCAGGGTGTTGGGGGTGTGGTCACAATTGGGGGCGTGGTCGAGAAAAAGCCATTCCCAAGGGACGGGGTAAACCTGTGCTCAGAGCGCCCTCTTGTGGCCACCGTCAGGTCCCTACTTTTTATTTAACAGCTTCATTGACGTATAAACGCACATACCATAATATTTACCTATTTATACCACAAAATTCAGTGGCTTCAGTATACACACAGAATTGTGCAATCATCACCAGAATCAATTTAAAAACATTTTTCACTCCAAACCTTCATATCCATTAGTAATCACTCCCTATTTCCCCCGCGCTAGACAACCCCAATATACTTTCCTTTTTGTGCTTTTTTTTTTTTTTTTTTTTTTTGAGACAGAGTCTCACTCTGTTGCCCAGGCTAGAGTGAGTGTCATGGCGTCAGCCTAGCTCACAGCAACCTCTGACTCCTGGGCTCAAGCGATCCTACTGCCTCAGCCTCCCAAGTAGCTGGGACTACAGGCATGCGCCACCATGCCCAGCTAATTTTTTCTACATATTTTTAGTTGCCCAGTTAATTTCTTCCTATTTTAAGTAGAGACGGGGTCTCGCTCTTGCTCAGGCTGGTTTAAAACTCCTGACCTTGAACGATCCTCCCACCTCGGCCTCCCAGAGTGCTAGGATTACAGGCGTGAGCCACCGAGCCTGGCCCTTTTTGTGTGTTTTTTATTGATGTATCTTCCTTGTACATATTTTTTGGGTACATGTGATATTTTGATGCATGTATACAATGTGTAATGATCAAATCAGGGTAATTAGGATATTCATGACCTCAACCATTTATCTTTTTTTTTGTGTTGGAAACATTACAATTCTTCTCTTCTAGCTATTTTGAAATAAACAATAAATGATTGTTAACTATAATTTCCCTCCTATGCTATGAAATACTAGAACTTATTCCTTCTATCTAACTGCATTTTTTTTTTTTTGAGACAGAGTCTCACTCTCTTGCCCGGGCTAGAGTGAGTGCTGTGGCATCAGCCTAGCTCACAGCAACCTCAAACTCCTGGGCTCAAGTGATCCTCCTGCCTCAGCCTCCTGAGTAGCCGGGACTACAGCCATGCGCCACCATGTCTGGCTAATTTTTTCTACATACTTTTAGCTGCCCAGTTAATTTCTTTCTATTTTTTTTTAGTAGAGACGGGGTCTCGCTCTTGCTCAGGCTGGTTTCAAACTCCTGACCTTGAGCGATCCACTCGCCTTGGCCTCCCAGAGTGCTAGGATTACAGGCGTGAGCCACCGCACCTGGCCTAACTGTATTTTTGTACCCATTAACCAACTTCTCTTTATCCCCTCTCCCCCGCTTCCTTTCCCAATGTCTTTATAGATTCGCCTATTCAGGACATTTCATATAAATGGAATCAGACAGCATACCAGGTTTTGTAACTAGGTTCTTTCAGTCTGCATAATGTCTTCAAGGCCCGTCCACGTTGTAGCATGTATCAGTACTTCATTCCTTTTAATGGCCAAATTAATACTCCATCATATGAATATACACATTCTATTTATCCATTCACTAGTTGAAGACATATAGGTTGTTTCCACAAATGTGGATATATGTTTTCAATCCTCTGAGATAAATATACACTTAGGAATGGTAATATGTTAACTCTATTTTTTAATATTATTTATTTAATATTTTTCTTTAAACTTTCTCTCCTTTTTGTTTTTTTTTTTTTTTTAGATAGAATCTTGCTCTGTCACGCAGGCTGGAGTGCAGTAGCAAAATCATAGCTCACTGGCCGGGCGCGGTGGCTCACGCCTGTAATCCTAGCACTCTGGGAGGCCAAGGTGGGAGGATCGCTCAAGCTCAGGAGTTCGAATCCAGACTGAGCAAGAGCGAGACTCCGTTCTAATAAAAATAGAAAGAAATCAATTGGAAAACTAAAATATACAGAAAAAAATTAGCCGGGCATGGTGGCACCTGCCTGTAGTCCCAGCTACTCGGGAGGCTGAGGCAGTAGGATCGCTTGAGCCCAGGAGTTTGAGGTTGCTGTGAGTCTGGCTGATGCCACAGCACTCTAGCCTGGGCAACAGAGTGAGACTCTGTCTCAAAAAAAAAAAAAAGTGTCAATGCCTCTCTCTGAAAGCTCTAGGGAAGGATCCTTCCTTGCTTCTTCCAGCCTCTGGTATTTGCTGGCAATCGTTGGCAGTCCTTGGCTTCTAGACACATCGCTCCAATCTCTACCTCCATCATCACATGATGTCCCCTGTGTGTTGGGGGGGTGCGTGTGCACCTGTATCTGTGGTCACATTTCTTTCTTATGAGGACACCAGTCATATTAGATGTAGGGCCCACCTTAATCCGATATGATCTCATCTTAACCTGATTGTATCTGCAAAGACCCTCTTTCCAAATACGGTCACATTCAGAGATTCAGTGGACCAGAATTTGGTAATGGGGACACTATCCAACCCAGGACACTCATCATTACATCTCTGTGACTCACACTGTTGGTATTTGTGCCCAGTTCATTTATCCTAACTGCCGCGAGGGACTCCATTGTGAAAGTTTGACCACGACTGATTCATCTCTTTTCCTGGTGAGGGACACTCACCTTGTCCCCACTTTCCTCCATTTCCGACAAGACTGCAATTAACATCTCTGAAAAGGTCTCTTGGAGCTTCTCAGAGCAGTATTTTTCAAACTGCCGAACACCATCCATTAGTGGGTTATGAAATCAATTTAGTGGGTTACAAATGCAATTTTTCCTTTAATGAAATGAAATTCATCAGAAGACAGGAGAGGGCATGCACCGAGTCGGTGCTATCCTGTGAAACTTTCGTTTCAAGAGTCTACACCTGAATTAACGTCCGGGTGTGGGTGAGCAAAATTGTTTACAAGCCACAGCTCTGAAGGAGGCAGCTGGCCACGGACCTGCCCTGTCCGTTCGTCCAGAGGTTTGATGGATACTGCGAAATTGCTGTCCAGTGTGGTTTCTCCATTCACACTCGCTCCAACTTGGCATAGTGAAAATTTCAAACTTTTGCCAAGCCAATGGGCTTTCATCCTGTTCTCCGGCAGTGGAGACTGAGGCTCCGAGCAAGCAGGAAGGCAAGGGCCGCGAAGATTCGGTCTCTGCTTAGTCTGAGATGCGACATGGAAGACCCCACGAGTTAAAGATTCTCGGGTTCTATGAGATGGGGCTGGGGGTAAGGAGGGGCATGGGGTGCGCGCCGAGTGGGCGAGGTTTAGGTCTCTTCCTAAGCCCCCTCCGCTCCCACTTCAAAGCGTTTTTGGGAATTCAGTGAGCAAAGGTTTGTAAACCGCGACACTCAGGGCCTGACAGAAAGCTAGTGTTCAACAAATATTAGCTATCACTAATTCGCTCTGATTGGAAATTCTCTAGATATGTGCGTTACTTGCGCTCAAAACTTGGCCTGATCCTAGCACTTTGGGAGACCGAGGCAGGAGGATCGCTTGAGCTCAGGAATTTGAGGTTGCAGTGAGCTATAATGACGCCACTGCACTCTAGTCCGGACAACTGAGGGAGACCCTGTCCCCTGGGGAGTGGCCAGGATGTCTTGGGGCAGAGTGACAGCCGGGCCCACAGCGCCCCAGGTGGCTGCCCAGCGCGCAGCCGGGCTGGGCTGACACTCTACAACCTTTTTGGCACCAGGGACCGGATTCGTGGAAGACAATTTTCCACGGACGGGGTAGGGGCTGGAGAGGAGGAGCTCAGGCAGTGATCCGCTGCCCGGGGGTTGGGGACCGCAGCTGTACAGGTTGGACAGGTTAGGTTGAAAACCACACCCGCCAGCCCTGCACGGACTAGCCGCGCCTAGGCGCCCTCCTGCAATCGTGAACCCCATCTTCCCACCTCACCCCTCCAGGATTCAGTGGTATTTAAACTCCAGCCTGATTTCCCACGGACCTCCAGCCATGGGGACTCAGGAATCCTGCTGCTAAACTCCTGCCCCCTCGGACACCGTCTCCCAACCCCTGCTCCTGGGGGCCCCCGCGATCTGGTCGCTCTGTCTTCCATCTCCAGGACAGAGAGATATTATAGTACCACCTCTCTGACCTTTTCCTCCTAGAAAGTTCATCTCTCTGACCTTTAATCCCACGCCAGGACCAAAGACCCAGACCTTCAGCCCCGACTCAGAAGTGCCCTGTGCAAGTCCCACCCACCTCCCAGCCCCCCGCCCCCACCCGACGAAAGTCCTAGGACTCCCCCAACCTTCACCCCTCCCTGAAGGGACGTAGACATCCTAACAGCAATTCCCACCCCATCTGGAGTCCCCTCCTGTCGCCACCCACCAAAGCCGCCCTATCCTGCTCTTTTTTTGAGAATCAGACCCAAACCCCACCTCTAGAGGACCCAGGTGACAGATCCCCAGCCCCGCCCCTTTTGGAAGCATAGGTACCTGCAGTCCCCTCCCCGGTTCTCCAGGGCCCGCCCCTCCTTCCACCCGCGGCCTCGCCGCGCCTATCTCAGCCGCACCCGTCCCCAGGACACCCGAGGGACCCATGGCTGCGGCGGCGGCCCGGCGGGGGCGACAGTGGGAAGAGCCCCGAGCCCTGAGCCGGGCGGTGAAGCTGCTGCAGCGCCTGGAAGAGCAATGCGGGGACCCCCGGCTGGCCATGAGTCCTCCGTCGCTGCGGGACCTCGTGCCCCGCACAGCGCAGCTGCTGCGAGAGGTGGCCCACGCCCGGCGGGAGGCCGGCGGAGGCGACCCCGAGGGTCCGGGGGGCTCTGGGGACTTTCTAGTCGTTTACCTCGCCAACCTGGAGGCCAAGAGCCAACAGGTGGCGGCGCTGTTGCCACCCCGGGGCCAAAAGGGTGCCAACGACGAGCTCTTCCGGGAGGGTTCCAGACTCAGGTGAGTGGAAGTCTCCATGCTCCCATCTCCCTCCTCCCTGGGACCCAGGCTCTGGGCCCCCAGCCCCGCCCCTCGAAGACGCAGAAGTCCCCAGCTGCAGCCCCTCTTCCTTAAAGGAACCCAGAAAACTCAACCACCCAGTTTTTTCCTTCCTTGGGCACCTATGCCCTCGGCCACCCATTTCCCCTTCTCCTTGGTCACCCCACAGCCAGGTTACAGTCCCCACTGTCCCACTCTCCCAGAACGTGGCGCTTCCTACAGGAGGTGGTGTGGACGGGCACGCCTGGAGAAACTGATCTTTAGGCCCCATCAGCCCCCCGGCTGCCCGCTTGGTCTTTAGTTCCTGGGAACAGCTGACACAGGACCTAGGACTTGCCCGTGGATTGCCCCCTCTGCTGTTCTGGACTCTCAGGAAGGGGCCGCTGAGTGACAGGGCAGAGGACATTTGGCAGGGAGCCCAGGACAAGGTCTAGATGAGTGGTTCTCAGCCCTGACGGGCTCCACACCCCTTTTTTATAGCAAATATTTTGTAGTGTCTACTTAATTGACCCTGAAATGATATGCATAGGCTTAAAAAACTACCTAGCCATAGTTTTTAATCACAATAATGTCCAAATTATAAGCTAGTGATAAAGGGAATGTTTTCCATAATATATTATCTATATTTTGAATGAAAATGCCAAGACATAATTATTCTGGAAGGCAGAATTGACTAGTCAGACACTTTACCACCATGAGGCAGAACCCAATATTCTTCTCTTGACATATAGGACAGCTATATTTCTGCAAAATTCAGTATAAATTTAAAATGTGCAAAAAAAAGCGCTCATGTAAAAGGCAATCAGGTTCGAGGCTCAGATAACTATAAATGGATTTTCTACCATGATTCACAAGTATCTGATGGCACATTCAAAAGTCGAGTGGGATGAGGGCAGATCTCGCCAGAGAGGATTGTCCTTACAATCTCACGTCCTCACCATAATCACTATGTCAAACACATTTCTAGAAGCTCCTTAGAAAGGTGGTATAACTCCACTGAGAACCTCTGTTCTAAATTCAATGGGGTCTCAAAAGTGGGAAGTCTAGGGGTTGAATGAGTGTCTGGTGGCTGTGCTTAGTGACACAGGGGTCTTGGAAACTATTTGAAGGAGGTTCTAGACATCGACAAGCACTTGCATTAAACTCTAATGCAAGCCATGTATATGGTTTTTAATTTTCTAGTAGATATATGGCAAAAAGATGTTTTAAAAACAGGTGGAATGGGCCAGGCGCAGTGGTTCATGCCTGTAATCCCAGCACTCTGGGAGGCCGAGGCAGGAGTATCGCTCAAGGTCAGGAGTTCAAAACCAGCCTGAGCAAGAGTGAGACCCTGTCTCTACTAAAAAATAGAAATTAATTGGCCAACTAAATATATATATAGAAAAGATTAGTTGGGCATAGCGGCGCGTGCCTGTAGTCCCAGCTTCTCGGGAGGCTGAGGCAGGAGGACCGCTTGAGCCCAGGAGTTCGAGGTTGCTGTGAGCTAGGCTGACTCCACGGCACTCTAGCCCAGGCCACAGAGTGAGACTCTGTCTCCAAAAAAAAAAAATCACACAGCTGATAAGGGTCAGAGCTACCCGACTGTCCCTACATCCTCATCAGTGACTCAGGCAGGCAGTGGGCAGGAGGAGAGACAGGGCCCATCCCCACACCCCCTGGTGACACTGAAACCCGAGAGGCCTGCTGGGAGTGTGAGCTGCATGCAGTCTGTGCCCTGCAGCTAGATGTCCCCACAATCTCAGGAGGCAAGGCGTCGGCTCCAGCCATGATGGGCTTCAGGCAGAGGCTGGGCACCGTGGGGCGGAGGCTGACTTGGATACTGGCAGCTTCCACACTTCCTTCTCGGACGAGGAAGGGACTCCCATCTGCACTGATTTATTAGAAAGAGTCTGGAGGCCTTGTCCCTGGGCTATTCCCTGCAGTGGGGGGTCAGGGAAAGGGGGTGTCAGTGGAAGCCCCAAGGTCCAGCCCTGGTCCTCGCCCATCCTCACAGGCGACAGCTGGCCAAGCTGGCCCTCATCTTCAGCCACATGCACGCGGAGCTGGGAGCGCTCTTCCCCAGGGGGAAGTACTGTGGCCACACGTACCGGCCCACCAAGGCCCCGGCCCACATCTTCTGGAGGGAGCACTGTGGAGCCCGGTGAGTGAGCACTCGACCCCAGGCAGGGCCCCTTGGCTGGGAACCCCACCCTGTTCCTGCCCAGAGACTCAGGAGTCCCGGTCCCCAGGCTGCTTCCTCTCTACCCTCCCATCCTAGGCTCCCAGAGGCCTCAGATGCACCTTCCCCACCCCACCCCTGCACAGGTGTGTGCTGCCCTGGGCCGAATTTGAGTCGCTCCTGTGCACCTGCCACCCAGTGGAACCAGGCTCCACGGCCCTCGCCCTGCGCTCCACGATCGACCTCACCTGCAATGGTCACGTGTCCATCTTCGAGTTTGACATCTTCACCAGGCTCTTCCAGGTCAGAAAAGGCTGAGACTGGGGGCCCAGACTGTTGGGTCCTGGGAGAAGGAGGGGCTGGAGCCTGGACCCCCGGGTCTGAGGGAGGAAGAGCTGGGCCCAGACCCCTGGGTCTGAGGGAGGAGGGGCTGGGCTGGACCCCTGGGTCTGAGGGAGGAGGGGCTGGGCTGGACCCCTGGGTCTGAGGGAGGAGGGGCTGGACCCGGACCCCTGGGTCTGAGGGAGGAAGAGCTGGGCCCAGACCCCTGGGTCTGAGGGAGGAGGGGCTGGGGCTGGACCCCCTGGGGCTGAGGGAGGAGGAGCTGGGATCCTAAACTCCTGAGTCCTGGGGAAGGAAGGGGCTGGGTCTTCTGTGTAAACGAGATATTCCTGAGGCCCACCATGGCTGTGAATAATGTGGCTGGATTCTTGGACCCTGGGAGGCACTAGCGATGTGGGTGCTTCCTTGGTCCCTTCCTGACCCAAGCCCTGCCCCACCCCAGCCGTGGCCAACACTCCTCAAGAACTGGCAGCTCCTGGCGGTCAACCACCCGGGCTACATGGCCTTCCTCACGTATGACGATGTCCGAGCACGCCTGCAGGCCTGCAAGGACAAGCCAGGCAGGTGAGAGAGAGGTCCAGGCCCCCAGGAGGATGGGGCTGCAGTGTCTCAGGGGTCTGGGTCCTGGGCCGGTGTGTAGTGAATCCCAGACATCCCTCAGAGAGTAAGAACTGAGGCCAGGCACAGTGGCTCACGCCTGTAATCCTAGCACTCTGGGAGGCCGAGGCAGGAGGATCGCTCAAGGTCAGGAGTTCAAAACCAGTCTGAGCAAGAGCGAGACCCCGTCTCTACTAAAAATAGAAAGAAATTAGCTGGACAACTAAAATTCTGTAGAAAAAATTAGTTGGGCATGTTGGCACATGCCTGTAG
>CAUYRT010069699.1:0-15743 GCA_963574885.1 Lepilemur ruficaudatus
AAATCAAAAAGCCATTAAAAAAGATTGATAAAGTCAGTTCTTCATAAATTCTTTGCCTAGGCCAACAGCTATAAGAGTTTTTCTAACCTCTTCTTCTGGAATTCTTATAGTTTCATACCTTAGGTTTAAGTCTGTTTTCCATTGTGAGTTAATTTTTGTGAGCGGTGAGAGGTGCAGATCCTGTTTCAGTCTTCTACATGTGGCTATCCAATTTACTCAGCACCATTTATTAAATAGGGATTGTTTTCCACAGTGTATGCTTTTTGCCTGCTTTGTAAAAAATCAGAAGACAACATGATAATGGTTTTATATCTGGGTTCTCTGTTCTGATCCATTGGTCTAGGTCTCTGTTCTTGTGCCAGTATTATGCTGTGTTGGTTACTATTGCCTTGTAGTATAGTTTAAAGTCTGGTAAAGTGATGCCTCCCAATTTGTTCTTTTTACTTACAGTTGCTTTGGCCATTGGAGTCTTTTCTGGTTCCAGACGAAGTGTAGAATATTTTTTCTAGATCTGCAAGAAATGGTGTTGGTACTTTAGTGGGGATTGCATTGAATCTATAAATCACTTCGGGTAGTATCGACATTTTAACAATGTACTTAGTACTTAAGGAAATCGGACATTTCATAACGACTAAATACTAAGTTTGACAGATGATATCTCTGAAATTTCACTTTGACATTTCTTGTTTTATTTTTATTTTATTTTATTTATTTATTTTTTTTGAGACAGAGTCTCACTCTGTTGCCCGGCCTAGAGTGAGTGCCGTGGCATCAGCTTAGCTCACAGCAACCTCAAACTCCTGGGCTTAAGCAATCCTTCTGCCTCAGCCTCCCAAGTAGCTGGGACTACAGGCATGCGCCACCATGCCCGGCTCATTTTTTCTATATATATCTTTAGTTGGCCAATTAATTTCTTTCTTTCTATTTATAGTAGAGACGGGGTCTCACTTTGCTCAGGCTGGTTTCGAACTCCTGACCTTGAGCGATCCACCCGCCTCAGCCTCCCAGAGTGCTAGGATTACAGGCGTGAGCCACCGCGCCCGGCTCCAATTTATAAAATTTGATCATACAATACCTACCATTTTACAGGGCCACCCAAAGGATTAAATTTGATAGTAAATGTGAAGCACTGAAACACAGTGTCAGGTTTAGAGTAAGCACTCAATTAGTATTGAATTAATTAAGAAGTGCAAAGTGAATACAGATTAGACAAAGATTAGGAACTCAGCAAACTTAACATAAAACTTTTAAGTCTGAATTCTAATTTAATATTCTGTTTTTTACAGGATACATTTCACTAGGTAGCCATATGTCAAACTATGAGAAGATACACAAAGTTTTATGCAAGCAAAATGACATGTACATATTGCCCTAAGAGCATTAAACTCTGAATATATCTCAATTTTTATGTCCATTTTTATTACTGGTACTGATATATTTCTATAAGGCAAAGCCTGAAACCTCCAAGTCATTACCTTATTTTAATCTATCTTATTAGGTAGCTGTTACTTTACAAATGAGGAACTGGGCTCATGTAAATTTAGTAGCTTGCCAACAAACAGGAAACCCAGATCTATATTACTCCAAAAGTAATGTTCATTCCACCTTACTAGTCTAGCAAAGCACCTCTACAAAGCACTATGTAATCTGGAAGATTATATTTGCCAGTCTGAGAGTTAAATCTCTATTACTCATCAAAAATAGTGCCATCTTCCTGTCAAGACTAACCCATTCACAAGCAGAATACTTACACATTCTGAGGACTGTCTAGTCCTTATGGACTGATCACCCTGTTGCTGGGCTGAACCAGCCACCTGTTGAGCATTTACAAGGTTGCGGACCAGCTGGGCTGCTAAGAGAAGACATCACAAAGAAAATCAACGATAAAGTAGCAGAGAAATGCCAATCAGTAAACTCCCTTCTTGAGTTTTTTATAAACCTGGACTTTTAAACTACAACTATATTAGTGAAGGACTTATAACAACTAGTTTTTTTGTGTTTGTTTTTTAAATTTTCTGAGGGGCAGGGAGCGGGTAGGAGAGTAGTTATGCCCAGCCCCTTCAAAACTAAGTTTTTTGAAAAAGCCATTTTTCAATCCTACAGATCGATAAAAAAAATACACTGATTCTAGAAGGAAACAAAAACAATGCCATACTGATTTTCTAAAGGAGGCAAAATGTTTATTTAATAAAATACTTTCTGCAGTAAGAATCTGAGTAACTGCAAATCACACTTCTAAAATACTCTATATTTTCTTTCAATAATCTCTTAGGTTACTATCTAATTTTTAAAATTTCTTGTGAAATACAACAGGAACAGGTCTCCCTCTCTCACAGCAGCAGTGGGAAGAACTATTAAGATAATACAATTTCTCCACTATATTTCCAGGAAAAAAAATCTCTTGTAAAAAATGTTATATAAATAGTGAGAGAAACAGATGAAGAGTCTGACTCAAATCCAAAGAATACTTAGAGGGAGTTAATTTAACACAACAGACTATGAAGACCTTGATAATGAACATATCCAAGTACTGTCCAAAGTAAAAGCCTGTCTAAATTTTGTCTCTTTAAGAAATTTTAAGGCCCAAATTCATGCAAGTAGGTTTGGGACAGAGAAAAATCAGTGTTCTTAGCACGATATCAACGTGAATGATTTCATTTCCACCAGAAACTATTTTTGGCCTTTTCTATTTACCTGCCACACTGCTATTCCTCTGACGTGCCAACTTGACCTCTGGACACTCCCTTCGTACGTGTCCTGCATCTCCACATATAAAACATCTAAGGTCTCTGGGGTCTCTAAAGTCTCGAGTGTCGTGGAGGTCTCGTGGGTCAAGGTCTCGGGAGTCTTTCTCCTCTTCAGTCCCTTCCTTCTCTTCTTCACTGTCTTTCTTCTTTAGTCTAAAGAGTAAACTGCTGATACCAATAATGCGGGGCTAGGGACTTGTAAACTGAGTAACAGAACAAACTAAACTATACAAGAGTCTTACAATAACAAAGGGACTAACATGCCCACTATGTCATGCATCTTTTTTAAGGCAAGGAAACTCACATTTATAGCACACCTACTTATTTGACACAAACTGGGTATTCCAGTAGTTTTGTAATACAACTTATTTTAAATTTTTTAAATATCAAATTTTAAACCTCTAACAATCCTTAGAGGTTGATATTTATTATCTAATTTTAAAGAAGAAACTGAGGCTTTGGGAAGGTAAGTGCCTTACCTAAATTTAATACTCAGTAAACAGCAGTGATGAAAACTAGGAGTTTGTTCTGTCTGAAAAGTTCCAAGTTTTTCTATTAGGCCAGACTTGATGACAAAAAAATGGGACTTTCCTGACCTATTAAATATAGTATGTAGAACCCAGAACAGTATGATCCATAGACATATTTTGAGGAGGAATAAAAGATATATATTCCTCAAGGTATACAATATATAGGTATAGCTCATAGCATTTATCTCAAGGATTCAGTTGATTATATTTTAATTATTGGTTTGCATGACTGACATCCCCAGCAAGAACTCCATGTCTTGGTCATTTTTCCTTAGCTCCTAACACAGTTCCCAACTCACAGTAGGTGGCAATAAATGCTTTTTCAATTAAAAAAATGAATTAATGAATGAAAAAATAAATGTTACAGGACAGTATTATACCACAAATTTCACTCTATTATAAAATTCCACTGAAATGAACATTTACCTTAGGTCCAATTTAAAGCCCTGAACTTTCTCACTGAAACATTTCTGAACACAATTGCAGCTACAAATTTGCCTCACATTTATTTTCCCTGTAATGTTGATATGTAATCATTTGCCAACCTTTTCCTTTTAGGGCAGTCTTTCATGTAGTGGCCTATTTTTCCACACACACGACAACATCGATCATTGGGAGCCAATTCTCCATCTGTCAGTACTCTGGAATCAAAGAAGTATTCCTAGGGAGAAAATGCAATTTACTATTAACAGAAAAAATCACTATAGAACTTTTGAATCCAAATGGAAAGGAGACCAAGATGCAAACATGTTTTTTAAAAAAAAAGAAATAAATATCAACAAATATTTCACTGTAACCAAACCATGATATGAAAATAAGATTGAGAATCATCATAATACAGTTGCTAATAGTACTAACCACTTTATAACCACATTATATTACACAGAGATGCTACAGATGAATGAGAAAATCTCAGTAAAACAGATACTATTTTCATTCTCATTTTATAGATGAGGAAACTGAATTTCAGAGAGTTCAAGTCATCTGCCATAGTATAATAAAAAAGCAGGTTAAGTCTCTGACAAAAGATTTAGAGCTAAGTCTGTCTAACTACAAAGCTCATGCTTTCTGCTACACCAGGTCACTCCTAAAAAAGAATTACTCTCTTTAAAAAAGAGAAATGAAAACATGCAGTCACACAAAAATTTGTAAACAGACATTCACATCACCATTATTCATAATAGCCAAAAAGTAGAAACAACCCAAATATCCAATAACTGATGAATGGATAATAAAATGTGGTATATCAATACAATGGAATATTATTTGGCCATAAAACGGAATGAAGTACTGATACATGCTTCAGCATGGATGAACCTTGAAAATATTATGCTAAGTAAAAGAAGCTAGTTCTAAAAGGCTACATATTATATGATTCCATTTATATTAAATGTCCAGTACAGACCAATCTATAGAGACAAAAAAGTAGATTAGTAGTTTTGGGAGAAGGGAAGAGAGGGAATGAGGACTGCCTGCTAATGAGGAAGGGGTTTCTTTTAGATAAGATGAAAATGTTTTAAAGTTAAATTGTGGTGATGGTTGCACAATCCTTTGACTATACTAAAAGTCACTGAAATGCACAATGAATTGTACACTATGTACATTATGTCAATAAAGCTGTTTTTTAAAAAAAGATGAGAGAGATACTTCTTCACATATACTATTGATAAACCAATGGAGCTAATTAAAATCATTATCCTATTTTCTGCCAGGACAAAATAAAGGCCTTTCTCAACTCACCCACATGCTTAAGGCAGAAATCAAGGAATCATCCTGAATTTGTTCTTCTTCACTCATCACCTGTAAGTAATCACTAAGTTTTATCTATTCTATTATTGAAAACATCTCTTGAATCTACTTTTATTATTGAAGAAATCAAAAATATGCTAATAGTAATAATTGTATATAATTTTTTGAAATATAAGTTTACTAATGAAAGGAATGGAATTCTTTTTGGGGGAGATAATAGTTCACTTAATTGGGGTTAAAGTTAGTGTTCCCTATAATTAAAACTGATGGTAAATGTTCATCTATAAATGCTGATCTGCAATTACATTTTATGTATTTCATCTTTGAAAATGTTTTCACATGATACTAAGTGAAGTAACTCAGGAACAAAACACCAGGTATCACGTATTCTCACTTATAAGTGGGAGCTAAGCTATAGGTAAGCAGGAGCATATAGAATGGTACAATAGCCACTGGAGACTCAGAAGCAGGGAAGGTGGATGGGGGACGAGGGAAGAAAAATTACCTGTTAGGTACAATGTATTATACACTGTTCGGGTGACAGGTACACTAAAAGCCCAGACATCACCACTATACAATTCATCTACGTAACCAAAAAAACCACTTGTACCCCCTAAATCTATTGGGGAGAAAAATAAAATATCACATGTATCCTATAAATATGCACAACTATTAAGTATCCATAAAAATTGTTTAAAAATTTTTTAAAAAGTTGTTTTCACAGATGAAGAGGTTCAAGATTCAGAGTAGAGATCCAGAGTGCATATGAAGGACTAGCCTTTGATAAAAGAAAGATCTGCAGATGCAGACAAATTTATAGATCTGGTGGCAGAAAGGTGAAGGAATATTTATCTGATAATATCTATTATCTTACAGTTAAAGGATCTACTAAGAGTGAAGAGGGTGGAGGTAAAAAGTGGGACTCAAGCACAAGCACATGGTAGGTGGCTGAATTCATGTAAGGTTGAACACATAATAGTGCACAGGAGGGAGAATGGCACAAAGGAATCTAAAATATATGCTAGAGAATAGACAGGGAATATAAGTCAAATAGAGAAGAAAAATGAAGAAAGAAGATACCTGAGGAATAGGGACAAAATGGGTCAACATATGTGAGGACCTAATGATGTAAAAGAATATTTGAAGTGGGAATATTTGAGGGAACAAGAAAAGTGAAAGAATAGGAAATATACTTCTCTTTATCTTTCATTAGTATAGGGGAATAAAACACATCTATCTTGCATGCTGTTATAATCCCAGTACCTAGGAGTGAAATAGGTATGAAGTATAAACATGAAAGACTATGTATAAGAATATTTTCTGCAATACAGGTTAAGTATCCTTTATCCAAAATGCTTGGTATCAGAAGTGTTTTGGAGTTTCTGTTTTTTTAGATTTTGGAATATATGCAATATACCTTCTGCATGAGTATCCCACCCCAAAATCTGAAATACTCCAATAAGCATTTCCTTTGAATGTCATACCAGCACCCAAAAAGTTTTAGATTTTGCAGCATTTCAGATTTCAGATTTAGGATGCTCAGCCTGCACAAGTTATAACACTGACATAATGATGATAACCTAAATGTCCATCAAAGGAAAATAGTTAAATAAACTAGTATATCCAAGCTATGGAATACTGAACACTGACTTTTAAAAGAGAATAAAGTAGATCAAAAAATCATTAGCAGGCTCATGGGTCCCTTCTGCTAGGCCCCAAATGACATTGAAGACCAAAGACTTTGATATCTATATGTAACTGAGGACTACTTATTATAACATCTTGAGTTATTAAGGACTATGGAATATTTGTATTCATAAACTAAAATTAGCACATTTCCATTTACTGAGGGCTCTAATTCAGCGTTCTACCAAAAAGTCTAACTGCATGCAACATTACTGGGTTCCTACTGAACATATGCACATATATAAAAAAATAGTTGGAATTCCCACAATTTTCAGGTAAAATGCTTTATCAGTATATCAACATATTTGTTTTTAACTGACTCTGCTTTTCATTTATTGCTATTTCAATTAACATCGTTGTAAAAGTATTGTTAGGTTTTCCAAGTCATTTTGTTCTAACATGGTTTTTGTGTTGTTTCAAATTTTACTGTTATTTTATTTCTCTCCATTATAATTACTAACACCTGGAAAATCAAAAATGTCTGAGAACCAGTGCTCCAAAGGAAAAAAGATCCAGACTTCTCTCTGCTTTTCTCAGCCCCCAAGAAAGAAGAGTTCTGAAAATGTACTGAACTGAGTTTAAAGACATTCATTATATCACAGTAAACACATGGTTTTTCTCTCTTGAGATTTCTTCTCTTAGAAGTCTCTTACTCTGAAACTAAGACCTCCTATAGTCTTCCTAATTACCAGAAAAGCAAGCAAAAACCAGAGTGAGACCAGGAAGAATGTGTGATAGTATGCCACCTTGTTCAGGCAAAAGGAAACCTCTCAGTTCTGTGCCATCTAATTCAGCTCACCAGTACTACACAAAAATTAGAGAATAATTTATAATAATAAAAGTATTTATTAAATAATAAAGTATTTCTCTGGTTTTGTCTTCTCTGTGTATATTTTTATCAAGATTTCTAGAGATGCAAGAGAGACAGTGAGCAGCACCTAAAATTCAACAATCCTGAGTCTTGAATCTACTCTCACTCACTCAACAAACGCTTATTTTGCATAACCAGTGCTCCAGACACTATGGTATACACTGAAGGTATAAAGGTAAACCTTATGAACATGGATCCTGTCCTCAAGGAGCTCATAGTCTAGTCGGGGAGACTGAATTTAACAAATAGATTAAACAAATAAAATCTAATGAAAAATATATCTCATTATGGACTATAAGTGCAGTAAGAAAAAAATATAGGGAGCTATGACCATCTTTTTCCCTAATATCAACTTGGAAACAGGATAAAGTTCCCTGAACCATAAAAAAAAAATAAAATTCTAAAAGAAAAAGATTCAGAATTCAAATAATGTAAACTTACAGCTTCTCTGCCAATGAGTGGATAAAAAGGGGTACCAAAAAGTTTCCTTCCATTGATAAATGCCTTCATGATGAAATTGGTCACTATTAAAGAAAGAAGAAAACAAAAAAGATGCAGACATTAGTGTGTCAGAGCTTTAAAAGGAGGGAATCTCTATATTTAATACTTACTTTTTCTAGAAACTCCAGCACCAAGGTTATGATTCAAGTCAAAAGGATCTGGAAAAGAAGTATATAATTTTTTAAATAAAGAATTTTGTTCATTGTAAAATATAATATATTTAGTAATCACAAGTGGAGTCTAATACTATATACACTGACTCAGACTATCCAAATCAGCAAGTTACTCTTTTAAAATTATAGACTAAGGGATGAAAACTGATAAAAATCAAGAGGAAGAAAGCCAGGCATAATGTCATGTGTCTGTATTGTAGTCCCACCTACTTAAGAGGCTGAAGTGGGAGGACTGCTTGAGCCCAGGAGTTCAAGTCCAGTGGGGGCAATATAGCAAGATCCCATCTCTAAACAGTAACAATTTTTAAATAAAATTGAGAGGAAGAATGTTCCAAATCCTCATGTGTTCCAGTTTTCTCCTAAATGTCCTTGGCCCAATTTTAGTTTTGTACCTGAATTAATAACAGCTTAAATAACTACCTTCAATTGCAATGCACTTGGATGTCCACTGCTTCTCAAAAGTTGTTAATAGCTTTTTCTGCCGAATGCTAATTACATACTCCTTGAAATCAAACTCTTCAGTATAGAAGCGAAGCAGTCCCAACCAAAGCTCTCCTAATGATTCTGTGTTCTTTCCAAGTGAAGGTAAACGTTTTTTCTACAAATATGTAAAAAAGAAAAGAGAAACAACTATATAGTACCATCCAAAATATGAACAGCAAATTCAAGTAAAATTATTAAATTATGCAAATCCTAAACAAGTCATCAGTGAGCATTCTGTAACACAAAGACTATTTAAAAATTACCAATTCTTCTGTTTTATCAAAGAAAAAAGCATTCCATCCATCAACCATTCTCTGTGGAATCTGTTTTCCATCAAAGATCTGCACAAAGAAATGTAATTACATTATTAGATTTCAAGTTATCCAACCCAAAGGCCCAAATACTCTTATATCATTTTATAATTTACCTATAAAAGACATACTGAAATACTTCTTCCAAAAACAACAAGTCAGGATGGTATAATTTGATGCCAAGTAATTAATGAATAAAATGTATCTGAAAGACCAAAGCTGGAAAAGGGTATCTTAAGAGCATCAGACTCCAAATGACATATTTGATGTTATTTGATGTTACCTACTTGGCCTATCAAAACACATCCAGTCCAAGATTAATGAAGCAAAACTAAAAAAAAAGAAAATGAAAATGGCAGTTTCATCAAAAGATCACAGATGTACAAATATACAATAGATAATACCTATTGATTGTGTACCCACAGGAAATCAACAGACCTGTTTTGATTTTAGTACATTTTTATCATTTATCTATATCAGATAAGTCTGAAAAGCACTTAGACATTAATTTTTTTAATGGAAAATTAGGTAGCTTTCCCTGATATCTTGATAAAGATTATAAATCTTCATTATTAATTGTGAATAATAGATAATTCACTGTCCTAAGGATGGAAGGGAAAAGGGAGGGGAAAAGAAATGCTATTTTACAACAAAAAAAAAGTATCCCAAAAGATGATTGTATAAGCACAATTGACCTTCACAAGTAATTTTGAGACTTTTATTCTAAGGGAGGTTTAAGAAAGAGATGCAATAAAGTAGAAAGGTACAATAGTCAGTCAGAAGACCTCATTTCTGGCCTTAGTCCTGCATAACAGTGATTCTGGGCAAAACTATTATCCCTCTAAGTCCTCAGTTTTCCCAGTGAAAATGAGAGATTGCATAAATTAGTCAGTTTACAAATTTTATTTTTAAGGTATAGAACCCTTTCCTAAAATGGAATCTTCTTGGAAGCTCAATATGTACAACAAATAAAAACAGAGGCACTCTAAGAGAAGCCTACGTGGAAAAAACATATCATACCTTTTCTTTATGCAGCTACCCCTTCCCCCCAAAACACCCGCATGCACAAACACACACACACACACACACACACACACACACACGGGTCCTAGGATATAGTTAAACAAGAGAACAATTTAAAACTACTAGATAAGGTAGGCGCCATGGCCCTTTTCATTTTTGATGGGACAGTAATTTGCAAAACTAACTACATGTCCAACCCCTCCAATTTCATTCTCAGGTTTAAATTTCTTGTGAGTCAGGACTATAGGTTATATCTGGAGCCCCAAACCCTACTAGATAAAAGCTTGCCATATACAGAATACTTAATATATGCTTGTTGAATTAATATGTTTACTCTGTAAGTATGTTAAAGATCCAAATTTCCAGGGACTTAAGCTAATAAGTTGCTTTTTGTATTTACATATAACTTAAACAAATATAGTTACCAAAAGTCATTTAGTGTAAGTTCTGAAAATTCATAAAACATAAAAGTGAAAGACTGGCAACTACATATATTAATATCTAAAACAAAAGACATGGGATCCTGCCCTCAAGAAAGAAGGGAAAGTATTAAAGGGCTGAAATATAATATTTTACCCTTAAAGATTGAGATGCTACTATAGGTATCCCATGCTTTATAAAATGGATTTTTTTATTTGGAGATACTGAAATATAAGCTACCTCTTTAGACCTTGATTGTTTTTAAGAGAATTTGTTCTTTTGAGTAACAACTAAGATCCAACTCTTTAGACCTTGATTTTTTTTTTAATAGAGACAGAAACTTGCTCCGTTGCCCAGGCTAGAGTGCAGTAGTGCAATCATAACTCACTGCAACCCTGAACTCCTGGGCTCAAGTGATCCTCCTGCCTAAGCCTCCCAAGGAGCTAGGACTATAGGAGTGCACCACCACACAGGACAAATTTTTAAATTTTTTGTAGAGACAGGGTCCTGCTGTGCTGCCCAGGCTGGTCTCAAATTCGTGGCCTCAAGCAATCCTCCTGCCTAAGCCTCCAGAGCACTGGGATTACAGGTGTGAGTCACCATGCCTGGGCTAGCCCTTGATTCTTTTAGGAGAATTCTAACTTTTGAGTAACATCCATGATCCAACACAACTATGTTGCCTGGTAACACAGCAGATAGATCTGTGGGCCTTGAAAAATTAATTAGTCACTCATTTTGCCTGTTCTTTTGAACTCTCATGTTTCACTGTATCTAATTCTCCACTTTGTTTCAGCCCCCGAAAGCACTCACTAACGCTATTTCCTCCCTCCATCTCTGTCTCTGTCTCTCTGTCTCTCTCTCTCTCTCTCACACACACACACACAATCTCTGTCTCTCTCCCTCTGCTCTTTCTCTGACTCAACACCAATCATCCTACACTCAGCACTTAATCCTCCCTTTAAAACCTCACCAAACAAATCAATCATATTTATATAAGAAGTAATGTACTTCTATATTTATTTCCTTAATTTATTGTAATATTTTAAGATCTACTGCTACATTTAATTGTAATATTTTTCATTGTGGTAAAATATATATAACATAAAATTTGCTATCTTTAAGTGTACAGTTCAGTGGCATGAAATACATTCATATTATTGTGTTCCCACACCACCATCCATGTACAGAATTCTTTTCATCTTGTAAAACTAACATACTTTATAGTACATATTAAACTATAATCTCCTATTCCTCCCTCCCTGCCTAGTACCTGGCAACTACCATTCTACTTTCTTTCCCCATGAATTTGACTTCTCTAGGTATCTTGTATAAACAGAATCAAAAAGTATTTGTCTTTCTGTGATTGGATTATTTCACATAGCATAATGTCCTCAAGGTTCATCCATTAAATTGCAATTTTTAAACCGATACAGGCTAAAAGACCAGAATTTCATAAAATCAAATGTCAACAACACTACAAAATCTCTTTTGAAATTTATTTTTACATAAAAATTTGTTTTTACTTATGATGATTTTGCTAGAGGTACAGTGAAAATCTTCTGCTTAGGAAAGCTCCTTTTGACCTAAAGAATTTTATATTGTTGACCATCAAAAAACACTTTTAGCTAAGCCTTAATACCCAGCCACCTACAGTTAGGCTCAATTACAAATAGAGCCAGTGAGCACTAGCTTCATCAAACATATTCTTACTCTCAAAAGATGATCAGTCCAATGATCAATACTTAAATGATGCCAGAGCAATGAACAATGAGGTCTCACATGACAAACATCAAAAAAGACTAGAAACAAAAATCCATATATCATCTATCTATCTGTATCACAAAGTCCTCCACAATCAAAGCTCATTATGTTGGAAAACAATCCATGAACTGTCTCTCATTTTATCAATTGTTAAGCAGATAACAGGAGAGTTTTTGAAATTGAATATGGCAATCTTATCTATATTTTTCTAATAATAATATTAATAATAATGCTAATAACAATAATTATAATAGTAAAAATAAAAAAAGCAAGCACTGTTTATGAACATCTATTACAATCAAAGGCATTCAATGTCTCTATTCTGTACCAACACTGAAATTATATTACCATATTACTATTACATTTTTAACAATAATGAAATTCAGATTCATGGAGGTTGGGCAGTTTGTTGAAGGCCACAAGGTCAGAATTAGGATCTGACTAGTTTTCTCCGGCTCCAAATATCATGCCCTGCTCTTTCCATTACATTGTGCTACCCCAGACTCCTAATCCATAAGTAATGAAAGAACATAGACAAACCACCATGAAAACATAATTTGTGATCCATTTTTGTTAGTCAAAATATTCTGGCAAAATGGCAAATGATATTACTAGAAGAACCATGCATAAAATCCCCAAATGTAAAGCCTAAACAACAATTAGACTAATTTAGAGAGCGATGTTGGCCTTGGCATGTCTAATTAATTCATAAGTTTTAAATATCCTACATGAACAACCTTGTTAAATAACAAATCACCCCTGGTTTGTAAAAGCTGGCCAAATATATATATATATATATGTATCACCCCTAGCCAGGCTAAATAAAAGAAAAAAAGAGAGAGTATATAAATTGCTAACATCAGAAATGAAAGAGGGCACTTCACTATAGATCTCATAGACATTAAAAGAATAATAAAGCAATACTATGAACTTCCAGGGCATGGAAGCTCTATGCCCAACAAATTTGATAACTTGAATGAAATGAACCAAAATTCCTTAAAAGACACACTCTGCCAGAACTCACACAAGAAGAAACAGACAACCTGAATAGGCCTACATCTATTAAAGAAATGAATCAATAATAAATAACCTTACAAAGGAGAATGCACTAGACCTTGATAGGTCCACTGGTGAATTCTATCAAACATTTAAGAAGGGATTTATACCAATTCTCCACAATCTCTTTCAGATGACAGAAGCAGAAGGAATATTTCCTAACTAATTCTATGAGGCCAGTATTACCTTAATACCAAAACCAGACAAAAACATTTCAAAGAAAGAAAACTACAGACCAGTATCTCTCATGAACAAAGACGAAAAAATTCTCAACAAAATATCAGCAAGTCAAATCTAAATATGTACAAAAAGAGTTATACACTATGACCAAGTGGGATTTATCCTAGGTATGCAAGGCAGGTTCAACATTCAAAAATCAATCAATGTAATTATGATAACATAAAATATATATTTGGATTTCAACCCCATTGAATCCCATGCAACTCCTATAATCCTTAAAATCTCCAAAGAGATGACTCTGCATGCTAATGCGTTGACTGGTAGCTGGCAGCCCCTAGGTAGCTTCAGTATGTGTTCTGGTCACCAGAAAGAACAAGAGACATGATTAGAGGGTTTGGACTTTCAGTCCCAACCTCCAACCTCTGGGGAAGGTAGGGGGATGAAGGTTAAGTTCATCATCAATGGCCAATGGGCTTAATCAATCATGCCTACAACATAATAAAGCCTCCATAAAAACCCAAAAGGACTGGGTTTGAGGAGCTTCCCAATTGCTGAACACATAGAGGAGGTTCCTGGAGGATGGGGCACCCTGACAGGGCATGGAAGCTCTGTACCCCATCCCCCATACTTCACCCTATGCATCTCTTCATCTGTATCTATTGTAATACCCTTTATGATCATCTATATAGAAAACCTAAAACAATTGACAAAAAATACTCCAAGAATGAATAAGCAACTAAAGCAAGTTTTCAGGACACAAGATATACAAAATGCAATCACTTTTCTATATGCAAGCACTGAATCAGTGGAACCTGAAATTAAAAACACAATACCATTTACATTACACCAAAAAATGAAATATCTAGGCATAAATCTAACAAAATACATACAAGATCTACATGAGTAAAACTACAAAACTCTGATGGTCAAAGAAGAATGAAATAAATGGACAGATATTCTATTTTCATGGATAGGAAGACTTAATATTGTCAAAATGTCAGTTCTTCCCAACTTTATCTATAGAATCAATGCAATCTCAATTAAAATCTCACAAGTTATTTTGTGGATATTTACAAACTGATTCTAAAGTTTATATAAAGGCAAAAGACCCAGAATAGCCAACATAATACTGAAGGAAAACAAAGTTGGAAGGCTGAAACAATCCAACTTCAAGACTTACTATAAAGCTATAATAATTAAATATTAGTAAAAGAATAGATAAACAGATCAGTGGAACAGAAAAGAGAATCCAAAAATAGACCCACATAAATATAGTAGACTGATATTTGACAAAAGAGCAAAGACAATATAATGGAGCAATAAGTCTTTTCAACAAATGGTGTGGAAATAACTGGACATCCACATGCAAAAAAAAAAAAAATGAATCTGGACAGACTTTACACCCTTCACAAAAATTAACTCAAAATGCATCATAGACCTAAATGTAAAACACAAAACTAGAAAACTCCTAGAAGACAACATAAGAGAATTCTCATAGTAGGGAGGGGTTATAAAAAAAAATAAAAACATAAGAGAAAACCTAATTGACTTTGATTATACTAATGATTTTTTAGATACAACACCAAAGGCAAGATCTATAAAAGAAGTAATTGACAAGATGGACTTCACTAAAATTAAAATTTTCTGCTCTGCAAAAGACAATGTCAAGAGAATGAAAAAAGCCACAGACTGGGAGAACATATTTGCAAAAGACACATTTGATAAAGGACCAAAATACACAAAGAACTCTTAAAACTCACCAGCAGTAAGAAAACAACCCGCTTAAAAAATGGGCCAAAGACTTTAACATACACCTCACTAAAGACGACAGAGAAATGGCAAATAAGCACATGAAAAGATGCTCCACATCATGTCAACAGGAAGATGCAATTAAAACAATGAAATACCACAATACACCTAATAGAATGGCCAAAATAAAAAACACTGACATTGGCCGAGCGTGGCGGCTCACACCTGTAATCCTAGCCCTCTGGGAGGCCGAGGTGGGAGGATGGCTCAAGGTCAGGAGTTCGAAACCAGCCTGAGCAAGAGTGAGACCCCCGTCTCTACTAAAAATAGAAAGAAATTAATTGGCCAACTAAAAATATATGGAAAAAATTAGCCGGGCATGGTAGCACATACCTGTAGACCCAGCTACTTGGGAGGCTGAGGCAGAAGGATTGCTTGAGCCCAGGAGTTTGAGGTTGCTGTGAGCTAGGCTGATGCCACAGCACTCACTCTAGCCTGGGCAA
>CAUYRT010069701.1:0-47606 GCA_963574885.1 Lepilemur ruficaudatus
AAGCCAAGAGTTGACCACGATGCTCCAACAGCGGACTGATCAGCCGCAGACTGGGCAGAACTGATCACTATGTTCTGTTTTAGGCACCCAATTTTCCCCGTTTTTACCTGGCTCCACTCATGTTCACATCATAATCATCTCTTACCTAGGTGACATCAACAGGTTCTTAACTGGTCATTCTGCTTCCTCTCATGCATCCTGACAATTTACCTCCACTTATTATCTAAAAGGCTCTTGTAGAAACAGAAAGTATATCAAGTCATCACCTGCTCAAAACATTCCAGAGACTGCCCATTATAATGAGAAAGAAATCCCGACTCCATGTCTTCTGTTGCCTACACAATCTCTTCTTCCGCTGTCTCCCCTCATACCACGCTCCCTTCACTCTTGATCCTCCGGCCACAGTTGTCTTCTTCCTATGTCTGGAGGATCAGAACAAGCACGTTCCACACCACAGGGTGTTTGCACCACCTGTTCTGGAGTGGAATTCCTCTCCTTTTGCTGCATATTTGTATGGTTGGCCTCTTTTTGTCATTCTGGTCCTAGTTTATATGTCTCTTCCTAAAAGAGGCCTTTCTGGCCACCAAATATAAAATAGCTTCTCTCATCAATTCCAATAATGGCACCCTCTTTTAATGTTGCAATAGCACTTGTCACCATTAAAATATCCTTATTTATTTATTGTCTGGTTTCCTAATGAGATAAGATCACAGAATAGCAGTAATCTTACTGATCTTACTCGGAACAATGTTTGGTATATAAGTATTGTTGATTGAAAGCATGCATGCATGACTATAGTGTAGCAGTGCCATTGTGTACCTAGCAATTAAGATCTAAGAGTCTGAAGCTGGGTTTGAATTGCCGATCTGTATTTACTACGGTGAGACTTGAAACAAGTTATTTAAACATTTTGTGTCTAAAGTTACATATCTAAAAAAAATCAGGATAAAATGTTACTTTCTTATTAAGATTATTATAAGGATTAAATACATAAATTACTTTTATAAATGCATTGATAAATACTATATAAATGTAGCCACTAATAGTAATGCAGCCTAATTTTTAGTGGTTTTGGCAATCACAGTGTGACTAATAGATTCATATTACAGAATATTATACCTAAAGTATACCTAGGTATACTTATAGAATATCATAGAATATTGTACCTAAAGTATACCTAGGAATACTTATAAGGTATTCATATTATACCTAAAGTAAAATGTAGAATTTACTCAGTTTTTTTTTTTTTTTTTTTAATGTGTGCTGCTATGAAGTCTCATCTCTTGCACTGTTGTCTTTTGGAAGTCAACTATAGCATATTATATTGGTCAGCTTTATTTTGTTACATTTAGTGTATCATTCTGATCTGTGGAAATGCTGAAGATTTCAATTTTGTTATTGTTTAAATGTTACTTTGGGTATTTGAACCCAGGGCTTCAATCTAACATTCTGAGGTACTCAACTCAAGTGACCCCAGTCTAGAGGACTCTGAGGATTCATGGGGCTGGTGTTGTCCTCTACCAGTTTCCTTTCACTTGCTTCCCAGCAGAGGCCTGTGAACAACTGTGCCTGGGTCTGTAAAACACGTCCCAGAGATAGGAAAAGAACCAAGGCTAAGAGCAGAGGGAAAGAGGAAGACACTGAAGCAACGTGGCCACCTTAGCTTACAAGGACCAGGATTATGAGAAGACATGGAAAACCAGAAACATGCATATAAAGCAACTTATTTTGTTTTTAACTTTTCATTTTTAAATAATTATAGATTTACAGGAAGTTGCAAAGAGAGTACAAAGAGATCTTGAGTACTCTTCACACATTTCCTCTTAATCATTGCATCTTATTTAGTACTTAACAGCAAAACATGACTTTGATATTGGAATGATGTGTATGTCATATTATAACATGAGTAGATTGTGTTACCACAATTCAGGCACAGATATATTCTATCACCATAAAGATCTCTCCCATGATATGCTTTTATAAACACCGTATCCCTGTTATTTCTAACCCTAGGCAATTATGAACCTGGTGTCCATCTCTATAATTTTGTCAGAGAATATTTTATAAATGGAATTACACCATATATGATCTTTCAATATTGGGTTTTTCACCTCAACATAACGCCCTTGAGATCTAGCCTAACTGTTGTATCAATAGTTTGTTCTTTTTTTATTATTGAGTAGACTTCCCTAGTATGTATATATCACAGTTTGCTTAACCACTCACCTATTGAGGTATACTTTGGTCATTTCTAGTTTTTGGCTATTAATTGTAAAGCTGCCATGAACAATCACGTACAGGCATTTGTGTGGACATGGGTTTTTGTTTCTCTGAGATAAATGCTGGAGAGTAAAATTGCATGCAGTGAATGGTTACTGTGTTTAATTTTAAAAGAAACTGTCGAATTAGTTTAACTAGTTTTTTGAGTGGCTACACTAGTTTACATTTTCACTGTCACTAGTTTTTACTTTGGTTGTTCTAAATAGGTTTGTGGTTATGTCTTATTGTTATCTTACTCTGTATTTCCCTTAATGGCTGATAACTTTGATCAATGTGCTCATTTGCCACCCATATTTTCTCTATGGTAAAATATCTCTTCATACCTTTTGCCCATTTTTTATATTAATTGTCTGCTTTTAAAGTTGAGTTTTGATTTTTTTTAATATATGCTAGATAGGAGTCCTTTGTCAGATATGTGGTTTGCAAATATTTTCTCCCAGTCTGCGTTTTCTTCCTCTCAACAGGGATTTTCAAAGAGCAAGGGTTGTTTATTGTTAAAGAAGTCCATTTACTTATTTTTTACTTTTATGGATCATGTCTAAGAACTCATCAAATCCTACCTGAGTCCTGAAGATTTTCTCCTACAGTATCTGCTAAAAGTTCTGTAGTTTAATATTTTACACTTAAATCAATGGTTAATTTTAAGGTAATTTTTGTATAAAATTTAAACTTTAGGTTAAGGTTCGTTTTTATTGATTTGTTTAACTATTGTCATATTTCTCAAGCACATTTTTAAAAGATGACTTTTCTTCAATTAAATTGCTATTATTTGCTTTGCCAAAACTCAGTTGGAAATATTTGAATGGATATATTTTTGGGGGTTCTCTATTTTGTTTCATGGATCTGTGCTTTTGTCCCTCTACCAATACCACATGCTACTGTTGTTAAATATTAAGTTTTGATGCAGAAAGAAAGGAACGCTTATACACTGTTGGTGGGACTGCAAATTCGTACAACCTCTATGGAAAACAGTACCAAGATTCCTCAAAGAACTAAAAGTAGACCCACCATTCAATCCAGCAATCCTACTACTGGGTATTTACCCAAAGTAAAAGAAGTCATTTTATCAAAAAGACACCTGCACTTGAATGTCTTGTGCAGCACAATTCAAAATTGCAAAGATGTGGAATAAACCCAAGTGCTTATCAATTCATGAGCACACTAACAAAACGTGGTACGTATACCATGGAATACTACTCAGCCATAAAAAATGATGATATAATACTTTTTGCAACAATTTGGATAGAACTGGAGATCATTATCCTAAGTGAAGTATCTAAAGAATGGGAAAACAACCACTACATGTACTCGCTATTAAATTGGAACTAACTGAAGAGCACACATGTGCACAGAGGGAAGTAAAAGTCATTGGAAATCAAGCAGAGGAGATGAGGAGGAGGGAATGGGCAAAATCCTACCTAACAGGTACAACGAACACACTTTGGTGATGGGCACATTTATAGCCCTGACTCAAGCATTACAAAATAGATCCATGTAACCAAAAATATTTGTACCTATGTAATACTTTTAAATTAAAAAAATACTAAGTTTTGAAGTCAGTTAAAATAATTCTGCCTAATTTATTCTTTTTGAAAAATAGTTTCGCTATTGTAGTTTGGCTTTCTATATAAATTTTAGAATGATTGTGTCTATGTGTGTAGATATCGATGTCTTGTTGGGATTTTGATAGAAATTATGTTAAGTTTAAGTATGAAATTGTGGAGAACTGACATGTTTACTATGTTGACTCTACTCCTGGTCTGCATGCCTGTCCGTTTATTTATATCTTCGCTAATTTTTTCATCAGCAGTTTTTAGTTTTCCACTGGGTGGGTCTTGATGCCCAGGCTCTCTACATTGTCCCTGCTGACACTGTATGCGGGTGGGAGTTGTGGGTTATGCCTCACTCTCCCCACTTCCTGCCCCACAGGGATGAAAGTGTTGGCTAGCTACTCTGCCTTCTGTGACACCACCCTGGTAGGATGCTGGGGTGCCCCCTCACAGCCTGGCAAGAGTGGAAATTTAGGCCTTCCAAGTGTCCTTTGTTGATGGGGATGAGAGTGGGACTGCCCTGTTGTCTGTGGTGTTTGGCTAGAACAGAGCATTATTACATAAAATTTTCTGGTTTTCTGTCTTGCTTGGCTGCCCTGTCCTGGTCCTTTGGCAAGAGAAAGCACCTTTCACAGTCTCCAGGAATTTTAGTTTTACTTTGTACAAGAAATTGGTAAAAGTACACATACTCCACCTTCCCAGAATGTAGAAGTTATGGAACGAAATGTAACCTTTTTCTTCAGTGTGTGTTTTTATTTCCTGCTGTATTAGATATTTACAAAAGGCTGGCATTAACCCCATTGTAAATTTTTAAAAGTAGGACAAAGAAGTTAATGCCTTATCCAATTGTATCCGGTCTGTTTGTGTAAGGAGGTAATCTTTATACCAAACATGTAGATTTCTGAAGGCTAGGCTCTCTTCATATGAATGCAATGAGTCATTAAATAATTTTTTAAGTCATTTAACACCTGACCTATACTAGATCAAGGTGAAAGTGAATATGTTAAGTATAGTTCCACTGTGTGTTTCTCAATATTTTATGGAAATATGCCAATTGGAGACATTTTTTTCTGAGTTTTGACAGGAGAGTTAAGAGTTCTGGTTCTTCTAATACCTTGCTATTTGTCTTAGAATCACGCAACTTTCCTCGGAATAAGTTTCCAAATCTGTGAAACAGTGCTAATGGCACCTGCTATGACCATTTCTCAGGTGATTGTAAGGATCAAATGAGTTAGCACATGTACAAATATTTTATAAAATGCTAAGCTATTTATAAATGTAAAATTTTGTTTTCATTACCATATTTATTAAACAAAATAGAAAGCAATAGAATGAAAAAAAGGTTTAAAGAGGAACATATACACACTTACAAAAGTAAGCAATGCAAATACGAAGGGTCCAATTAATTTAAAAGATTATTTGCAAGGCTGTGGTGTTACATTCACAAGAATGTGAGAAAGAAGTACATGTAATTACATAAAACAAGAAAATCAGTTTTGGGATTTCTTTCTCTGAAAATTTTAAAATTTGATTTTTTTTACAACTATTTTAGATATATAACACTAAGAAAAGAGAAAGGAGTCAACTTTTATGTCTCATTTCATCCCAACGTGGGACGTCTATTCTTATCAGGCCTGATTTCTAAATATAGTCTATGCTTGTTGTTCCATAATTCCCCTTTATTCCCTCCTACCCATTTCTCAGGATCCTACCAATATCCTCATCTCCTCTGTGGACATTCTCTGACAATTTCAGCCCACTGTATTCTCTTCCTTTTCTGAAATCTTATTGCTCTTATAGCCTGCACCAAAAATTAGGCATTTAATTACATATCGCCTTGTATTGTTTTCTACTGGTGTCATGGGTATCTGCTTCCTGATGCTCAATTGTGACTTCTTGGCAAGAAACAAATTTTCATGTTTTCCTCTCTTTCCTTCAGCATTTAGAAAATATGAGCACATAATTGTACTCAATAACAAATTGTTAATTAACTAAACTTTCCTAGGTATCAGGGAAATGCAAATCAAAACTACAATAAGATATCACCTTACCCTCAAGTCTAAAAACAATAGATACTGGCATGGATGCAGAGAGACAGGAAATCTTTTACACAGTTCGTGGGACTGCAAATTAGTACGATCTCTGTGGAAAGTATTATGGAGATATTGCAAAGAATTGAAAGTAGACTTAACATTCAATCTAGCAATCCCACTACTGGGTATTTACTCAAAGGAAAAGAAGTCATTTTATCAAAAAGACACCCTGCACTTGGATGTTTGTTGCAGCACAATTCATAATTGCAAAGATGTAGAATCAACCCAAATGTTCATCAATTCATGAGTGGATTAACAAAATGTGGTATATGTATACTATGGACTAATACTCAGCCAATGAAGAAAAATGACTTAATGCATTTTGCAACAATTGGATGGAACTGGAGACCATTATCCTAAATAAGTATCTAAAGAATGGGAAAACAAACACCACATGTACTCACTACTAAATAGGTTCATTATAATTCTTTAGCTCTACAATATTAAAGATATACAGAGAACAAAAAGACCAAGGATTTCTATTTCAATTATGCCACATGATGAAATCATTCAACATACCTGGGCTCTGGAAGCTATGAAGAAATTTCCTTGACAGAGTAGATAGTAGTGGTGAATTAAAGGGCTATCCTAAATAGATCACATATAGTTTGAGTTTCGGAGTGAGTAATCACCATCTATTGAGTAGATTAGGTAAAAACAAATAATGGATTTTTAGTCCACTATTTATAAAAATTGTGTTGGCAACAACCTTTGGTATTCATTGCCTCAGAGTAAATCAACATGACTTAAATGGTTAACTTCTGATGAAGTGTTATCCCGTTTTGGACATGGAATGAATCCAGACAGGACTAAGAGGCTCTGATTAGGATGTTTGTGATTCTTGGAAATGATATAATATTTACTCATCTCATTTTAGGAAAAAGTAAAAGTAAAAACCTTTGAGAAGTTATTAATATGACATTAAAAATTACCTAGTATAGCTTTATCATTTATAGACCAGAGGCTTTGGAAGTTACATAGAAATGGCTATGTAACTTTTTACTAACTCACAGAAATTTCAAAATATATAGCTGTTAATTCTTTATCTTCTAGTATTTGGATGAGCACCTCAAAACCAATATTCACTGTTTCATAGTCAGAGTGCCCTAGTTAAACTCCAGATTTGTTACAATCTAACTATGTGACTTTAAGTAAATCATATAACCTCTAAGAGCTTCAATTTCCTCATTGATAAAATGGGCAAAGCAATATTTACTTCTCAGGATTCTTGCAAGAATTAATTAGCTCCTATAAGAAATGTGCTCAGCACTGTTTAGAAAAACTATGAGTATAATGAGTGCATACTCTTGATATAGAAGTAATGCTTTTTATCAAATGTAATAATATTGTTATTATATTATATTAACATTATTGAGCTCATCTTTAAAATAGGGCATATATTATTATTTAAAATGTAATAAAATTGCTGAAGTTTTAGAACTAGACCAGGATGCAGTAGCAACATAAAGGAGGGAACTTAACAAGACCCGGGGGCCAGAAAGTATACCTGATGTAGAAGATTCCTAATACGGGTTTTAGAGATTAAAAAGAAGTCATGGACAGGGCCACCAGTGACAAAACAATTTGCATTCACTTAGATTGTAGATTTATCTAGCAGAAGGGAAAATGGTTGAGTGGAGGGTGATGATATGAGCACATCAATGCAAGTTATTTCAGTAAAATGATGACTCATGTTAGGAGAGATGGGGCAGATATAAATCATTTGAGAAAAAGTCATATGTTATGAGTGATCGGAATGAGTCAATGAGTGAGAAAGAAGTCAAAGATACTTTTCAAGTATCTAGTTTGGGTAACTAGGTAGATAGTGATTCTACCCTGTCTTGGTCAGCTCAGGCTGCTATTATAAAATACCATGTTGAGTGGTTGCTGCTGTTACAAAATATCATACTGAGTGGTGGAGCAATAGAAACTATTTCCTCGCAGCTCTAGAGATTGGAAAGTTCGAGATGAGGGTGCCAGCAGGTTGGGCTCTGGTGAGGGCCCCTCTTTCTGGTTTGCAGAGCACAACTGCCTTGATGTATCCTCAAATGGTGGAGAGAGAAAGACCAACTCTCTCGTGTCGCTTCTGATAAGGGCCCTAATCCAATTCATTAGGGCTTCACTTTAATGACCTAACTGCCTCCCTAAGGCACACTTCCAAATATACCTTGTGATCAGATATTCAACAAATGAATTTTTGGAGGGTAAAACCATTCAACCCACAGCACATTCACTGAGGTGGGAAATACAAGAAAAGAAATAGGTTTGGGGAGAGAATGATCAGTTGACTTTGGACCAGGATAAACTTGAGGTGCATTAATGGGAAAATCCTTCTTCCCTGCTCCTGCCAGGAAGAGGACATTCTGCTAGTGTGGTACTTCTGGCTTCTTTCTTTGCCCCTTTACTCACGCTGGTTGTTAAAACTGGGAAGACTGACTCTTCCATTCAGAAGCAACCTTCCTATAGGGAGCACTGAGTCTCCTCCTTTACTCCGTAATTCACATCTATAGGTTGTGTAGGAGCCTCCCTTTTGGATGCCAGACTGCCCAAATCCAGCTTAATTTGTAGTTCACATTAGCAGTCCCACTTACCCACATTTGAAAGTCGTGTGCCTCAGCCTAGTTATGGTTTGGCTTCCATCTTTATCCCTTATTTCTCAGATACCTCAGGATTTAGGCAGGAAAGAAAGGTATACTTCAGGTAGAAGACTTCTTAGAGAACCTAACAAGGCTACTTTTGAAATTCTCCATGATTTTGGCAATACACCTGAGACCCTTTGTTGACATCTCACACAATGGGCTCATTGAAATTTTTAAATGTTGATCCAATTAAAATATAAGTATTTCATATGTTTTATAGACCTTCAGCACATAATAAATGTTCAGTAAGTATCTGTGTAGATTATGTATTTCAAATCAGGTGAAAAAATAATTATCCTGCCATTAAATATTTTTTAGAGAGATTTAGAGATATTCATTTATTGAATTCCTCTTTGGTAACTCTCTCAGCATGTCCTGCCATCCTACACCGTTTGCAAACTGCCCCATTTATAATTTTGCCAAAGTGGATTGCTTTCCCTTAATAGATTCTTCTCTTTCTTGTCACTAAAAATAAACTCATGTTCTGAGTAGTGAGCACAATAGTGGACCCCCAAAGATGTCCATGTCTTAATCCCAAGACTCTGTGAATGTATTATGTTACATAGCAAAGAGGAATTAAGTCTGCAGGTGGAATCAGCTGACCTTAAGATAAGGATATTATTTTGGATTATCCAGGTGGGTCCAGTGTAATCATAATGGTCCTTATAAGTGAAAGAGGGAGGCAGGAGAAGGAGATGTGATGACAGAAGCAGAGGTCAAAGTTATGCCATTGCTATAGAAGAAGAAATGATTTATTGAGAATGAAAGAAAACTAAAATTTCTAAACCCTACAATCTCTTAATTACTGGCTCTAATAAGAGTGTTGTTTCACATATTTCTGCTTTTTGTCACTATTTTGAAAATCCAGTACAATAATTTAATTATGTGATTTAATTATGTGATTATAAAACAAGTCTTTTTTTTTTTTTTTTTCTTTTAGACAGGATCTGGCTCTGTTGCCCAGGCTGGAGGGCTAGAGTGCTGTAGTGTCATCATAGCTCACTGCAACCTTGAACTCCTGGGTTCAAGTGATCCTTCTGCCTTAGCTTCCTGAGTAGCTGGGACTACAGGTACGTGCCACAATGCCTGGCTAATTTTTCTATTTTTTGGTAGAGATGGGGTCTCACTATGTTGCTTAGGCTGGTCTCAAACTCCTGCTCTCAAGTGATCCTCCTCCGGCAGCCACCCAAAATGTTAGGATTATAACAGAATAGTCACCCCTCCTCCCAAAGATATGGAAGCATAAAATTTAGAGTGGGGAATATGTAACAGAGGGAATGGTTGGGAGGAAAAAAAGTCATAAAGAAGTTTTCTGTCTCTTTAAAACTTTTCCTACTCTTTTTGGGAACTGAAGCCTGCACGCTGGCCTCAGGCAGGCAGTCAGGAGGGGCCTGGGGACTGTCTTTTGTTCTTTGTGTCACAGAGGATAGCTTAGCCATCCCAGGCTCTGGTGCCAGCCTACCAGGTGGATGGAGGTCACAGCCTTTGTCTTTGGCAGAGATAGGAAGACTAGAATCATTAACCACAATAGCCTAGAACTGAGGGCCCTCCTTTTAAAGGGAGGGCACTTTTAAAGCTCTGTATTTTTGCTTATGTTCAGGAAATTTGGATTTTTGAGATGATAGAATCTGGTATTGTTCCTTCTTTGCCGGCAAAGTAATAAACTTCTCTTTCCTTCTGCTCAAACATTTGTTATCTTTCTTCTGATGGGGCCTTGAGGACAAGCACAGAGCTGAGCTTTCGGTAACAGGATGATGGGTGTGAGCCACTGCACACAGCCTAAAAAAATCTTTATTTATTTACATCCTATGCTTGGTACACTGATGGAAGTACAATTAATTATATTGAACAGCTTGCTGAATTTTGAGAGAGTAATTAGGAAATTTTGAAGTATACACAGAAATACACATGGCTCACACATTAAGATATTGAAGACAATCTTTAGAAATAGCATAATTTATAAAGGGAGGAACCATGGCTTCAGCTTGCAAACTTCAAAACTCTATGTCAATTAAAGAGATAAATCTTTACTTCTGATGTCACTAAACTTTTGAAAAAGCAGATTGCTGGTAATTCCATGAAAAAAGTGGTCTGTTATTTTTGGTGAATATGAATTGATTTTGCTAATATGCAGAAACCCCACTTTGTCAGATTTGTTTAGACTTTAGTACAAGTGAATTTTTAAAATTTCTCTTTTGCTGTGCTAGAAATGACTGTAATGATTTTTTCTCATGCTGATTTTTAAGTGTTTAAAGGAAAACAACAGTTGATAGCTCATCAAGGCACATGAGACTCCCCTAAGAGTTGACAACTCCCCTTTTGAGAATGCATTAGGCAAACACTTCCATTTCCACTAGAATGTGTCATTAGGGGCACTTAAGCAAAGAAAACTGCTAGGAGCAAAACACCCAAGAGAATTTCTATAAAGACTCTGATGCACCCATTGCCACATATTTTAAAATGACATATCACTCAAAAGAGCAACCTCATTAATAGATCATTTGGATTCTCATGAGTCATGATGAACTCTAGCCTTTGTAATATCATACCCAGAAAATTGCTTTATTACAGTGATATAAAAGATTTTTTTTGCCTTAAAGAGCAGTCTTACTTTCTTTTCCCTTGGATGCCACTGAAATTTATAGTGTCTAGGGCAAGAGACAGAAGGCATAAAATATTACAGGACAAAAGAAAAACTGTTACATGAAGGCATTATCAGAAATGATGAGAAATGGAGTAAGCCAGTGTTTCTAATTTAATTATAGCTGAAGAAGGTGGCTTTGAATCAGCTCTCCTCCAGAAGGAAAATGTGTTCATGATAATAACTAATGTGTACTTAATACTTTCAAGGGAAATGACTATGTGATTCTCCTAACTGTGTGCCACATTCTCTTGAAGGAGCTCTGGAAATTTCACCCCAAAATATGACTCCTTGGTATAAACAGTATTTTGAATTAAAGGCACTTAGGGATCCACAGGCTTTGGAAGAAGCTTTCCCTCTATCTTCATAAAACCAGACCTACCTAAAAGAACAATCAACTTCCCTTCCCCTCCCTGTTATCTCAATATATTACTGGAAATAAAATCAAGAACACAACCAGAACTGGCCTAAACCATTTTAAGATAATACTTGCCTCTCAGGTTAATTTAGTTTCCAAAGAGAATCATTTGCAGGTCAATCTATTTCTCCTCATCCATTCATTCTCCTAAGTATCTATTCATCCTCCCTAATAACCATTTATTGCCACTTAACAGAATTACCTGTATTTCTCATTTCCACCTCCCCTCTAAAATGAGAATATACAAATTTCTGGACCCCACTGGGATATTGGATAATCACTCTGTGATTCTCCCCATATGCACAGTAAATAAATTTGTAATCTCTTTCTCCTATTAATTTGCCTTATTGTGAGTTGAGCTTTCAGTGAACCTTCCAGGGTGAAGGGAAACTTTCCCCTCCCTCCATAATTGTATTTATTTATATATATAATATACTTACAGTTTTTTTATATATGTGTATGTATGTATGCATATATATGTATAAATTTTATGTAAGTGCTAAAGTAATTCTGTGTTTTAGGCATTATCACTGCAGCATAAAAGACATTCCCAACATAATATAGCCAGTAAATTGATGAAGTGGAGTTTCATGCAGGTCTCTTTGGTTCCAAAGTCTGTAGTCTTTACATCATATTGTTCTTATTTGATTTTGTTTGCCTCCTTACTTGTTTTCTTTCTGTTTCTTACTCAGACAAAAGTAGGAAAGATTATAGTTGAAGACTCTTCTTAGATCAATCAGATTATTTTATCCCTAAGGAAGATCCATATTCTTACTTTTACTCTTTCTCTCTTTGCCCTTTTTTCTTCCCTCCAAAAATAACTAGTGTTTATTCTTGTAATGGAGTGAATTGTGGCCTCAAATAGATATGCCCAGGTCCTAAACCCTGGAAGCTGTGGGTGCCATCTTATTCAGAACAAAGATCTTTGTACAGATGCTTAAGCTGAGGACCTTGAGAGGAGGTGCTTACTTTGGATTATCCAGGTGGACCTTGGATGTAATCACATGTAACCTTTTAAGAGAGATGGAGATAGCTCCCTCTGCACTATACAGATGTACAGAAGAGGAAGAGGCAAGGATGTAACAGACAGGATGGCCTCAAAAAAGAAAAAAAATGTGTATTCTGTCTCTCACTGAAACCCTGAAACCAGCATCCCTGCCCAAGGCTGGAGGCTGGGAGTGTGTGTGGGGGGTGGGAGCAGAGAAGTGTTTCCTTTGTTCTTTGCATTGCAGAAGATATGGGGGACCTAGGAGGAAGTCCTGGGGATCCTGGGCAGCTCCCACTGGCTCCAGATGAGTGGGGGGTCCCCAACGGTTTCTGGAGATGAAAGGATCAAAACCATCAATAGTAGCTGACAACAACACCCTGAACCTGAGAAATTTCCCATTTAAAACTCTGTATTTTTGCTTATGGCAGAAGAAAAACTGGATTTGGGGATGTTAGTCTGCTTTTTTTCCCCTCCCTTTGCCAGCAAAGAAATAAATCTTTTTTCTTTTCTTCAACTACTTGTCCTTGTTCTTCTGATTCAGACTCATGGACAAGTGCCAAGCTTTTGGTAGCAATGAGGCCACTGAGGTAGAGGTTGGAGTTAGGCAACCATAAGCCAATAAACTCCTAGAACCCTCAGAAGCTGGAAGAGGCAAGAGAGGTATTGCTCCTTAGAGCCTTGGGCAGAATATAACCCTACTGACACCTTGATTTCAGACTTCTAGTCTTCATAACTGTGAGAGAATAAATTCTGTTGTTTTAAGCCAATGTGTTTGTGGTGATTTGTTATAATAGCCACAGGAAAGTAATGTAATTCCTTTCTTTTCAATTCTGAAATTGGTGGCCAAGGAAATCGTAATGTAAAAACACTGCGTGTTCATCGTTAGCTCTGTGAAATTATTGGAAATATAGATAAACTCCTGGAAACATCAGGGCATTTTATCTCAGCATAAGCCTATATAAAGTTCCTGAGAGTCATGTAGTCTGTCTTTTTCCACCTTATTGTCTCCCAAGATAATCTGATTTTTGGAATAAATCCTGCGATCAATAGATCTTTGTTGAGTAAATCAACCTGATTCTGCAGTGGATCTAGCAGGACTGGAACATTACAGGAAAGAATAAAAAGTCACTTATTCCGAGATAAGTGTTAGTTCTCACCTGGATTGTCAGTTGGGTGCTAAGACCTGCTCTGATATGTACTTCACGTCTATCAGCATATCATAAGTAGGAAGGCTTTGTGACTAGCAAGAAAGCAAAGGTATGTGAGACAAACAATGGCGGATGTGGCCAGTTGTTAGGGTGCGGTGACAATTATGACATAGTCATCAAGGGTGAACTCATACAAACATTCTAAAATTATATGTTACCAGAAATCCTTAAAATGCAAGACAAGTGGAAATGACAAGGCAATGTATAAAATGAAATGGCATAATGTAAGGCTAGAATTCCTTTCTCCATGCTGGTTGGAAAGTTAGAAGAAACCATAGTAGGCCTGAGAAAAGTTTGGGTGCTTCCCAGTATGGATCCTTCAACACCCAGAATACCAATCAGCCAGGATGTCCCATTTCTGCGATACTGTGGATAGACAAAGTCCATTCTTATTAGTTGGCAATCTTTCAAATATTTTTAACACCACCCTAATTCATCCATGTTTTTCTACAATATATATTTCCTTCTTTCCATCCCCAGTGTTGTGGCTCCTCTTATACCCCTGTTTACAACCTTGTCTCCCACTTGGATGTCAAAATAGCCTCTTCAGAGACCCCTCTTCCTATGGAATTGTCTCCTATAATTCATTCCCAACACAAGCTTTCTTGAAACCCAGTAAAAATGTATGACTCCTCTATTAAAGTGCATAAATACATAAAGAAAAACAACATAGAAAAATTCCCCTCTGTTGACTTCTGATCATTCCACATGATTAAATATAGATTCCATATTATATCTACATACACATATATTACACTTTTATAATATCTATATAAATATATTAAATACAGTATGTTCTATATATTAAAAGTTTTCCACAATTTGAGCTCCACTGCTATGGACTCAATGTTTGTGCCCCCTCAGATTCATATGCTGAAGCCTAAACCCCAATGTGATGGTATTTGGAGGTAATATCTTTGGGAGGTAATTAGGTCATACAGGAGAATCTCTTATGAATGGGATTAGAGATCTTACAAAAAGAGACACAAGAGAGATGATTTATCTCTTTCTGCCATGTGGCCATATGAAGATACAAAAAGAAAGCCACTATCTGCAAAACAGAAAGAGAGCCACCACGAAGAACTCAACAGCATGTGCATTCTGATCTCACACCTCTAGCTTCCAGAACTGTGAAAAATCCATGTTTGTTGCCTGACTCACCCAGTCTACAGTATTGTTATAACAGCCTAAGCTGACTAAGACAACCATCTACCTCTGCAGCCTTCTCTGTCTCTCACTATGATGAAGTCTACTTTATAGCCATACATACTTTTATGTCTTTTAAAAATCACCAGGCAATTTTCCTGGCCCCGTGGTTTTGCATACAGCTGGTGTCCAATGAGGACACACTGGTGAGGCCAAATCATCAGGCATCTATTCTGATTAGTCAGGGCTACTGCCTTATTTGATTAATTGGTTTAGGTTCTCCTAAAGACAAAGCCTGAGACAAGGAATTGGATACAAGTAGTTTATTAAGAAGATGATCGCAGGAAGGAATGAGAAAAGCACAGAGAGCGAAACAAAGATGGGGAAAGCCAATATAAACGTGCTTCTCCATAGCTGCTACAGGGGAACCAGAAGTTCATATATGCTAGTACCTCTGTGATGCCTATGAAATGCTCCTAAAATCATGCACAAAATAAAGTATTTATCCTTCCATTATTGGTTGAGTTCGGTAATTCGACTACACGTCCAGGCTGTACTTATGGATAGGCTAATGGACTCCAACAACATCACCTTAGGCCAGGAGGCTCTCACAAGAAAGATAAATAGCCCTCCGTTTCCTCTGCTGCCTTTCTGTGGACTGGAATATGGATATGACACTGGGAGTCACGTTCCACCACACAGATGAAATGGAGCAACAGGTTCTAAAATTCTGGAACCCTGCATGACCTCATGAAGCAGAACAGTCCTATTCCTTTTGCCTACCTACCCTTGGAGTGCCTAACAATTCTATATTGTCAAGTCATGAAATCAAGGTGTCAAAAATACATATATTGTCAAGTCCAAGTTATTTTAGTCTTATTCTGGTGGGTAAATCCATGTCCTCATTAATGTGACTCTCTTTTGAGGTTGTCCCCTGCTGTTTGCTTTCACTGCTTGTCCCCTGCTGTTTGCTTTCACTGCACTCTAGTCCTCCTTCCTAACAGACTTTATTTCAATTATCTATTTAAATGTCTATCTCCAGCTCTGCACTGCAAGAACTTGAACGCAGTGACAATGCCATTTCTGCATCCTGAATGCCTGACAGGTGTTAGATTTATAATAATTTTAAAATAAACTTTAAAAATTGCTCCAATAGTAAATCTATAATAGTTGCAATTATGAATATATTATATAATACATAATAATCATTCACTGGGATGCTTACTATTTTTTTATGAAGCATAATTTTATGTATGAATGTTAATGAAGCGTTTCCTGTGAAGCACACTTTTACATGTGAGATGCCTTTGCACCTTTCCTTTTTTCCTTTCCTCCTGCTACAGTTAGAGAGGTGGTGGTTCCCCTAGCTATGAGAAATACTTCAATCTATTTTCTAGGCCCTCTCTATTTTCTTTCTTAAGACTCTAAACTCTGTTTTTCCAATTCCTTCAAGTTGTCTTTCTCTGTTTGCTGGAATCGCTCTCAAACAAAGAAAACACTCCCTATTCTGCATTCGCCTTTAGGTGGCAGCCTCTTTACTGTCCTGTTAGAATCAATGGTTTCAAAAAAGGCTTCCCTTGCTATCAATATTTCCTCACCTCCAGCTCACTCCACAACACAGTCTCAACCCAGCCAGGTTTACATTTTGATACATTTGCACATACTGCTCTTGCTAACTTGTCACAAAATCCAACAGACTTCAGTTATCATCACGTATGTGTGTCAGCAGCATTCAATGCCACTCAGCACTCCCTTAAAAATTTCACTGTGTCTTCATTTCTTTTTCTTCTTCTTCTCTCTCCAGCCACTTCTTTAGAATATGTTTTGCCGACTCATATGCCCTCATTAGACATTTAAAGTTGAAAATCCTCAGCATTTATTTCAAGACACACCTCCCTATTCGCTCAACATAATCTTGCTACTTTATGTTTTTTAATTCCATGGTTTATTTGGCCACTTAAATCTACAAATTCCAAATGTCTATCTCCTGCACAGATCTTGCTCCCGAGTTCCAGAAATGTCTATTCAAATGTCTACTGAGATGTCTCACTGACAATTCTAGTCTACATGCCATTAAATCTTAAAAATTGGCCCCCTTCACAGCTCTCACACAAGAAATTGCACCATAATCTACCTCATTGCCTAAGCCAGGAAAACGGAAGTCTTCTATGATTTCTCATTCTGCCATCAAGAATGACCAACCCCCTGGTTTCCTGGGGTGTGGAACTTAGTGCCTAAAATTGGGATAATCCTGGGCAAATCAGGATAGTTGATCGCCCTTCAATCCAGCAGCTGGTCCTGCAGATTCTACCTCCTAAATAATATCTTGCATCTGTCCAATTATCTCCATTCTCAGGATGTCTGCCGCTGCCTCTTCCATGGGAGTCTATGCATTCACCCTTGTTCTCCACTCGTTATGCTTCCAATGCTTTCTGTACATGGTGAGCACAAGTCTAATAAAAAAAAAATATTACATCAACCCCTTGAATCCCTTCCCATTGCCCATAAGATTATAAAATTCAGCAATATCTGGGTCTTCCCACACTCATTGTCCATCCCTTCCTCTCTGTGTTCCCGCCCTACTAACCCTCTTTCCATTCCCCAAATGTGCCATAGAACAGGTCTGGAATCACTCCTCCCTACCTTTTCTCTCTATTAACTCTTCATCTTTCAGGTCTCAGGCTCAATGTCATTTCCTGAAGACATTTTCTCTTTTTCTTCCCCCAAAAAGATCAAGCACATTGTTTTCTCCCTGCCACAGAGAGCTGCACTTCTCCTTCACAGAACCGAACAGCATTTATTATTTGTTCAATGCCTATCTTCCTAGCCGCACTACAAACCACATGAAGCAGGTATTCCTGGTTTATTTTCTCACTCACCACTGTATCCCCAATACCCTGCTCAGTGCCTAGAAGACAAAATAAATAAATAATGCAATGGATGAATAAATACTTGCTAACAGAATATTTCCTTAAGTGATGTCATATCCTACTGTAACTTCAGACACCTCAGGTAAAAATATAACTATATTAAGGAAGGAAATAAGGCCATGGTTCCTCAGACAGTCTTAGCCAGTTTTACATTATCTCATTGAATCTAAGATGTCATCAATGGTAACATGTCATTCTTTTAATTACAACCCAAAAAGAATAATAATGCCGAAAAACCCTAAAATGCTATTGACTAAAAGACAGTTTTTAGATACTAAAAAGAGAAAAAAACAGGGAAGGCCACGAATTCCACAGTATACCTCCAGTTTGCTCACTTCTCTTCCTGCTCACCAACCACTTTCTCCTTCTGCCATGGAGATATCGCCTCATTTCCGCAACATTGCAGCTTCCTTGCAGTCTCCTAACTGGTATTTACTTGAATCCCCAGTTTTCCACGTTTCACCCAAAGTGATCATTTCAAAATATGAACCTGATTATACCAAAATGCAAAGCCTGATTCCTGCGTAACCTCATCCTGCTATTTTTTCTGTGACACGTCTCACACATATACCTCCTTGTTTCCTGTCCTTTTAACATAGTTACTGAAATATGCCAGCTCCTTTTTTTTTTTTTCTTTAACCTGGAATATTCTGAGACTTGCTGCTTTCAATTTCCTTCCACTTCCTTCTCATGTTACAATTTTCATTAAAAACTTCCATTCCCCAGAAAGCTGTCTGCTGCTAAAAAGGAGGAACACGCATTCTCAGGTTAGGTAGGTGACAGAGATAAACTTTCCCTTTTAAAGATTTTGTTTAAAAACAATCCACATTAGATGCACTACTGCAAATAAATAGGACCTTGCATTTTAGAAGTGAAAAATTTTATTTACTGAGCTTCATTTTTCTCCCAGATATTTTTATATTCTTTTAAATCACAAATTGTTTTATAGTAATAGCTTAGTTTTTCTAATAAAGAGATTTTTAAAAAATCAGAAAAGATTTTGGAATATATAGAACTCACTATCATTTGTTGTGTTTCATTATGAAAAATAATTAGATTTGCAATAAAATGTCCTTTACAAGGTTAAAACATTATAAATAATATTTTATCTTCAAATATGTTTGTGAAGAAATTGCATAAATTGCTCTAATGAGAAAATATTACTATACTGAATTACAAAGATTGTAGAGCAAAACCAGACTGATTTTAATAGAATCAGTGCCAATTACATCTCACACTTCAATAGCAGTGAAAATAAACTTGATTTTGTCTCACAATATTGTGCTAGGAATATTTTTCTGGAGAGGAAAATGCTATCATCTTTAATATCCGTGAGGACCTTTTGCTCATCGAATTTCCAATTTTCTATTGTCTGGCTGTGGCTTGTGTGGGATGAGGGTAGTCACTGTTTCTCTGTCCTTGAATACTGCTCATGCATCATTCTTGTGAAAATATGTACTCATCAACTCCTGCATTCATGCATTTCTTCATTCACTTGGCATTTATTGAGCAAATTTTATATGCCAAGCCCTGTGCTAACTTCTGTACATACAAAGATTATAACTCTAACATTAAAATATGGCAGGAAAAAATTGATAAATAAATAAATTTTAAAACATTAACACATTATTAAGTGTTAATAATGAAGACTATATATATGAAGTAAATATATGTACAAATATTGAATCCCATTTCATCTGACTCTTCATTTTCCAGAAATGGATATTAAGGCTTAAGAGAATAAAGTAGTTTCATGGAGATTTCATAGCTAATGAATTAAAAGACTGAGGCTTGAATTCAGGTTTCCCAACTCCTATAACTAGTAAATCCCTTTACTGAGTGTTGGCAGACACCGTGTGATCCATTTTACATATAAAAACCCCTTTAATCCTCATAACCATGTGTCTACATCCGTTTGGGCTACTATAACAAAGTCCCATAGATTGGGTGGCTTATAAGCAATGGAAATTTAGTTCATAATTCTGGAGGCTGGAAGTTCAAAATCAGGATGTCAACATGGTCAGGTTCTAGTGAGGGCCCTCTTCTGTGTGGCAGACTGCTGGCTTTTTGTTGGACCCTCATGTGGTGGAAAGAGACCAGAGAGTGCTCTGGAGTTCCTTTTGTAAGGGTATGAATCCAATCATGAGGGCTCCACCTTCATGACATAATTACCTCCAAAAGGCTACACCTTCTAATACCATCACATTGGGGGTTAGGATGTCAACATGTACATTTTGAGGGGAAACTAACATTCAGCCTGTAACACCATCAAAAAGTACAAGTGTTATTCTCATTATACTGATGAGGCAACTAAGATTCAGGTTGGCTCAGTAAATGGCCGAGTCACATAGTTAATAAATGGCAGAGCCAGGATTCAAACTCAGGTTGGTCTATCCCCAAAACCTCTGCAATGTCTACTATCACAAGCTTCCTCTATTCCAGTTCACTCACTCCCATATATCTGTGGAACAGTTTAATTATAAAATTACTACCATTTATTGAGCATTTTGTATGTACCAGATAGTCTTTAAAGGTACTTTCCATGAATCAGTTTATTTACCCTCACAAAAACAATATGAAGGCAATGTAATATTATCCTCAAAGCATACAGAGAATGCTATCTAGTCTCTCAGAGATGGTGAGACATTAAAGAATTAATGTCTCTATACTCCTCAGCAGGGTTAGTCTTTACAGCAAATTCCACCAGCCAGATTCTATGCCATTTAATCATCCACTGGCCAGAGCACATGCCATTTTCCAGTTATGTCTCTAATCTATTACAAGTTTCAAACTCAGAGTAGTCAACATTTCTTTTTTCTTTTCTATCTATTTTGTTTTGCAAATATATGTTATGGTTAAAGACTAAACTTGAATGAGCCCTGGAATCAGAGCCATCTGTTTAAACTTCTGTTGTGACTCTTTCACTCCCGACCCCATCCTCAACCACGTGTAGAAGTTCCTGGCAACACTCTCTTTCAGCAGGAGAGAAAGCCAATGAGAAATCAACCAATGTGGACCCTCGATAGGAGCAGAGACCATGACTCCGTGACAGAAATAAACACATAGCCAGGTGGCTCAAGCAATGACTAGCCAGGTCCCTGGACACTTCTCAAGTAAGCATCAGCTTGCAATCTCGTCTGGAAACTGTGATATAGATGACTAAATACAATATAATGTGACTAGTACTACTATAGACATGTGGGCTGACATGATCTGAAAGCACCAGGAAAGAATTTTAAAAGAAGTGTAAGATAAAAGTTAGAGCCTATCATTCAAAGGCATATATGATGTACTTTGCAACTAGGAGACACTTCAAAAAATATAAAGATTTTGAGATAAATAATATAAAAAGATATATATATATATATACACACACACACATACACATGGAAAGGATTATTCCTGCACTAATCATTGACTTTCCACCATAAAAACTTCTTTAGAGGCTTTCTCCAATAAAAGTTGAGTAAGCAACATTGTTTAAAAAAAAATCCTGCGTTGTACATGACACTTCATAAAAACAGAGATTACTATACATAATTACTAGGTGGTATTTAGTGTCTTCAAATGCAGACATAACTGGCATCAAATTTGCAGGAAAACGAGTTACCTTCCTAATGGCCCTTAATTGTAATTAGAATGTGACTTAACTTGTATTCCAATAATAAAAGCATTTACTTTCATTTCTCACCTGATTTAAAGGGCAACATAAGCTGAATGCAAAATGCCTCCTAAAATTAGAAAAGCAATTGAACAAATATTAACACTGCGCCCCAGGATGACAAGAAGGAAATTTCATCACAAGAAAACATTGGTATATCCAACAGAGTAACAGAGTCCTTTTGATTTCACAATTTGTGATCTCAGTAAAAGAGATGGGGGGTGAGGCGTAGGGAAATTGATGACTCAGTTATTTGGTCAACTTAAATCAAATGTATCCTCATAAACATAGTTTCTGTTTCTCAAAGACACTGAGTTATAGATACTAGAGACTAATCAGAAAGATGACAAAGCTTTTTTTTTTTTTTTTATAAAAATAACCAGTGTGTTATTGGCAAAAGTTAGAAAATAGAGACCAATGGAATATGTAAATTGAAAATAAGGTAGAGTACATATCACAATTTTTTTAAAGCTTATTAAGTAAATTAATTTAGATCTATATCTTATAAAAGATGGTAAAATTCCAAATTAATCAAACATTATTTAAAAATCATAAATAACGCCTCTAGTTCAAAATAGAACTAAATACTCATGAGCTTTTTAGAGGATTAGTAGTTTTATGCATGGGAGAAGAAATCACAACAAAGGTAGTGACAGATTAGACTACAGACAAATTACTTCTTACAATGAAAATTTAATCTAAATCAAAGAGATATGATCAAACAAAAGATTAACATCTAACACAACAAAAAATATCTGCCTTGTATATGATGTAGAAATTGATAAGGAGGCGACGACTGGAAGATTGTTAGAGATGTAAGTGATTTGACGGAAAGCCCAATTGTGGGCATGATGCAAGAGAAAAGGAAAGAGAAGTCAGATTTAGAGCAAGAACGTTGTTAATAAGAATAGCCAGATGGTCTCCAAGATGTCCCCTGCAATCTGATCCTCATCTCCTGATAACTAGTAGATTAGTGCAGCAATGAAGTTATCTGACCTCTGAGGCTACTTTATAAAAGATCTTGCAGCGTCTGCCTTTTACTTTCTTGGATCACTTGCTCTGGGTGAAGGCAGCTGCCATATTTTGAGCCCTATGGCGCAGCCCTATAGAGAGGTCAATGTGCAGAGGAACTGAAGCCTCCTGCCAACTGCCTACATCAACTTCATGGCTGTACAGAGGAAAAAAGTGAGGCACAGAGGTCAAGAGAATTGTTCATGTTTACATAGGAAGGAAGTGCCACATCTAAGATCAGGACCCCAGAGTTTGTTTCCTTAACCACTGTATGACACTGCCACTCCATGGGGGAGAAATAGAATGGAAAAGTGTTAGCAATGGAATGAAACATGACGACACCAAAAAATGCTAAAATTCAGAAACTGATTGCATGTGAAGGCAAGAGGAGGATTTAAACGACTTCATTTTTTTTTTTCAAATATGGATAACAGGGAGGATAGTAGGATTGTTAATTAAGATGGGGATCAGACACTACTAGCTTGGGAAATGGTGTGTGTATAGAAATGTATGCATGTGTGGTCACTCATGGATGTCTAGACAGTAAAGTGATACACAGGGAATGCAGCGAGTGGGCTGGTTTGGGAATTACCAGATTTGAGTGTGCCCAGGCAAAAAAATTCCAGAGGGGCTTCGTTCTGTGACTATATAGTTAAAAGATGGCTTCTTTCAAATGATGTTTATGCTACTCTTTTTCTGGAGGTTAATAAAACACTGGAAATTTCCTCACTCCTCTTAACCTCTTTCTTACCCATATCTCTATTTATCAGTCACTCTAGGTATAGACATAATCTAGATTAAACAAATCTGACTGTTTAAAAATAAATACCAATTAAAATTCAATCATATTAGTTTATTTAAAAAAATCAATGAAATAAAAATTGTTAGGCTTGTTGTTTGGCAATAACTGTAACATAAACTACTCCACTGAAAGTAAAGGCTATGTTTCATTAGCATGCAACCAAAAATATTCTAGTTTGAGAATTGTTTTTTTCCATTTTTTTCTCATGACTAACAACCACCAAGAAAAGCGTTTGTCTTTCTTTGGGTTTTCTTCTCCCAAATATATGTGACTTTATTTCAGTCTAATATATGCCACTTTAATAAATTTCTTTCTATGCCTTTTGTATGCTATGAAAAAGCAGGTGCTGCAGGTGTTATTTTTGAAGAGTTCTGTACCTGTACCCAGCTGCTTAGTTGTTATGCACTGCTGCATGTAACGACCAAGAAAATTCAGCACACATGCTAAAACAAAAATCCCCAAGAAACCAACAGAAGTGAAATGGGACAAATCCTAATACATAATGTATATACCACAATATCCCATTGCATGTGCTTACAAATTTGAATATGGCACAGGGCTTATCTTTGTATTTTAATTTTGCTAAAATAAAATTACAAACTCACAAACTCTCTGGAGAGATTTAAATCTACCATACTCAAAAACCCAAGGGGATGTTAAATTCTTTTTATAATAGCAGGACAAGATAATGACCAGAACAATGCAATTAACTAGACTATTGGTCAGGAACTGATACTATTGTTCCATCAGCCCCACTTGAATTACTGCCAATCTCATAACCTACCTTCATTTGTTAGAGTAACACCGTCTTTGCTCTATTTCACTTGCAGAGAAAAAAAATAAGATTCTAAAATCAATGTTTCTGATTCCTAAATTTATCTTATTTAACTTGCAGCTGCTTACATTTTCCATATTTTATTAATAGTCAAATTTTATTTTTAAACATATCCTAATTTTTCCGTGCAGGCAACACACTGTTTAAAAGGCCGCACTCACTTTAGGGTCCTTCAACTTTTATATTCCATGTACTATATTTTGTCTTCATCAGATATATCCACATTTGAACACCAAACATAATAATTTTCATTATAGAAACCAACAAGTAGCATGATCTAAAGCACTAAAACTGGTTCTTCAAGAGTTATTTTGAAATAGTTCTTTTGATGTAGATAATGAATTTTATTACATTTCATATTTTAAATATTAAATGCATACATATATAAACAGATATTTGATTTTCTCTTGATATGCTCTTGTCTCATTTAAATAATTAGAATTTAATAGAAAAACATAATTGCCAATTTTTTAATAAATTTGCTTAGAGGTTTACTTCCTGCAATAAACAAATAGCTATGGAACCTGATCGGAAAACGTCATGAACAGTAATGACTTAGGATCCCTGAAGGATGCTATGCTTCCACATCCTTCCACTACCCCAAACATATAGCTAGTTCAAAGCTGAACAAACACTGAAAGCCTCAAAATTAAAAACTGACAATTATATCAACAAAACAATAGCAAGTCTTAAAAACTTAAACATAGACTTAACATATGACCAAATGACCCAGCGATTCCACTTCTAGGTATCTTCCCCAAAGAAATGAAGATGCATGTCAGCACCAAGACTTGTATATAAATAGATGTTCATAGCAACTTTGTTCACAATATTCCAAAAGTGGAAACAGCCCAAATGTCCATTAACAGGTGAATAAACAAACTGTGGCATATTTATACAATGGAATGCTATTCAACAATAAAAAAGAGGAAAGTGCTGATAAATGCTACAACAAGGGGTGAACATCAAAAACATTATGCTCAGTAAAAGAGGCCAGGCACAAAAGACCACATACGGGCATGCCTCCTCTCATTGCAGTTTGCTTTATTGAGCTTTGCAGGTAATAACATTTTTTACAAATTGATGATTTATGGCAATCCTCCACTGAGCCAGTCCATGGGTATCATTTTCCCAACAGCATGCTTACTTCTTGGTCTGCGCCACATGTTGGTAATTTTCATAATATTTAAAACTTTTTTGTTATTATTGCATCTGTTACGGTGATCTGTGATCAGTGATACAATATCGAGGCGGGACCCTCTACCAGCAAAAAAATTATGACTCCTTAAAGGCTTAGATGATGATCAGCATATTTTAAATTATGGTATGTACATTTTTTTGACATAATGCTATTGAACACTTAATAGACTGCAGTATAGTATAAATATAACTTTCATATGCACTGGAAAGCCACAAAATTGTGTGACCCACTTTACTGCCATACTCGCTTCATTGCATTATTAGCTTTATTGTAGTGGTCTGGAATGTGACACATGGTATCTCTGAGGTATGTTGCATTGTGTGATTCCATTTATATGAAATGTCCAAATAAAGATGAATATATAGAGAGACAGAAAGTAGATGAGTGGTCACAGGGCTGGAGAAAGTGCGTGAACGGGAGTGACAAAATACTCAAGAAGTTTCTTTTGAAACCGATGAAAATGTTCTATTATTAGTGTGCGATGATAACTAAATAAATCATACATTTAAAATGTGAATTTTAGAGTATATAAATTATATCACAGTGAAGCTATTTAAAACAAATGGAATAAACTGTCATAAAAATGACATTACAGTGATTATTGGAAATCTATAATCTATATATGACTCAGATTCCTGAGAGAACTGGTCTTAAACATAGAAACTATGATTTAAGTTTGTGCTGATCTCTAAGTGACTGAAGTTAGCTCCTTTTTTGAGAGTTTTGATAATAAGAAATGTATGGAAAGCTAAGGGAGGAAGAAAGACGGAAGAACAAAAGAAGAAGCCAAAGTCAGGAGGCCCAAATGTACCTATATCACAAGACGAGGCTGGTGACTCAGTTTGCAAGCCATTGCGTTTATAGGCCTGCTGGATAGGAATTAGAGAACCACTTACAGGACACAGATTGACAAAGGACAGTGTAATACAACAAAGGTTGTTTGGTTATTGTTTTTTTAAACTAACATATCTAGCATCTGGAGAACATTAGAAAGAAATTTTGGCTGTAAATCATTACTTTATATATTGTAGAAATTTGAGTCAGAACCTGGCACAGTGTCTCACGCCTGTAATCCTAGCAGTTTGGGACACTGAGGTGGGAGGGTCACTTGAGGCCAGGAGTTTGAGATCAGTGTGGGCAACATAGCCAGACCTCATCTCTACAAAAATTTTTAAAAAATTTAATCAGGTGTGGTTGCACCTGCCTGTAGTCCTAGCTACTTGGGAGGCTGAGGTGGGAGGGAGGATCACTTAAGCCCAGGAGTTTGAGGTTGCAATGAACTATGGTGATGCCACTGCCCTCCAGCTTGGGTGACAGAGCAAGATTCTGTCTCAAAAGAAAAAGAAAAGAAAAAGAGATTTGAATTTCAATCTGCTGATTGACAATTAGTAGATATTCAATAAATATTTCTTGAGTAGAAGAATAAAAGAACAATTGTGCTCTCTATAAATTGCAATATGAATTATCCATGATATATTGTAATTCAAGGGCAATGGAGCAGAAGCCATGAGAGAAAATTGTGGAGGAAAAGCAGGTTTGGGATCAGGTTGCAGGATAATGAGGTCGGTCTTAGACTTAAAGAATTTAAGCATAACTTTCCCCATTGACTTGGAGTTGTTTGCATGTATCTAGCTATATGGTTCTGCACCGAGGATATAAAGCTGGAAGTTTTCAGTGTAATTTGTCATGGGAGTCTGTGCCTTAACAAATCAATTTCTTTTAATTGATTTATAAAATATTCCCATGTAATTAATACTATTTTGGTTCTTATTATAAATCTCAACAAAAACCTATCAAAATCTTCAAACATAATCCATTTTCCTTGAGAACAAAGCTGCCTTTGTTGGCTCAGAGAGAACATTTGCTGTTCCCTCCAATTACTTTCAAATGTACAAAAGTCCCTCTGTGACAGGGACTTACCCCATGGTTACAAACTTTCCTTTCTAATTGCCCTTTCTACACCATATTTTTTGACACCCACGGTCTGAAAAACATACGTTAATTCACAGATTCGTTAGTGGGAGAAAGGAAAAATAGTAATGTTAACCTCAAAGAATAGTATAACTATTTTCCCTCATTAAGTGTTTATTCTTGTTCAATATAAATCAATTTGTTCTTGCTGTGTGGCATTTCAATATTAGTTTTATTGGTAAGGCTACTAAAATACTATCAAACAGGGGTAGATGTATAATGGGGCACAGAACCATGATTTGGATCCAAGAGAACTTTGATCTAAATAACAGCTTTTCCACTTACTAGCTTTATGGTCTTGGGTGAATTACAAAATTTCGCTGAGATTCAGTGTGTTTATTCATAAAATTTAAGTATATTTATGTTCTCAGTGGGTTTTTGATGAGAGTTACATAAGATTTTTATATGTACATATCTCTTTCCAAGTAAATAGGCTGCTGACTTTATTATTCAATGTAGTAGATGGTGAACAGAATAATATAGGCATTTCTTTTAATTATACCATTATTTTCCACATCTAATGAAATCTTAATTCAGAGGAGACATTATTCAGATGTGTGTCCACAAAATTTCAACTTAGCTAAGGTTTTTGGAGTATCTTGAAATGCATCTTTTTCCTACTCTCCTCTCTGTGTATTTTCCTCTATTTTTCTCTTCTTTTGATCTTAGATGCTTTTAGAAATTCTCTGCTGGCTTACTTGGAACTACTTTTTTCTAAAGTAGGCAAGAACTTAAATTTTTGAAGAAAAAATGTATAATGAAAACAGATGTTATTGTTCATATCCCCATATTGCTATTTAAAATACACAAATTTGTCACTGGGGATGACACCAAATATTCTGAAGCCTAAAGAGGTCTTCTAGAAGTAGTTTTAGCTCTTAACTATGTGGTTTGGGATCAATCATTTAGCCCCTTTGGCACCTGTCATCTAAGCTCCATCTACAAAATAAAATGATAAAATGACCAGATTAATACTTTGATCTCCAGCAATTTATTGGTTGTTGCTGCTTTTTTTAATGAGAATTTTAGAGTAGAGGCTTTTATTTTGATGATACACAATAAATAAGTAAAATCATAATCTGCATTTTCAGGATGCCCACTTGAGTACGGCCTCTGATTTCAATCTTTATGTTCATCTTGGTGATGTCACTTCACTTTCTGGGACTAATAAGGAAAGAAAGAACCAGAGACATATAAATAATGCATCCACAACAAGGAAGGCTGAATACCATTATGGCTTATGGTTCCAATAATGGTTTTGCTGGAGTTCCAGAGGAAAATAATAACAGAATTAAGTTAACACATGACCTAGGGGAGTAATCATGGCAAACTTTTGCTTACTCTTAGCAGTCAGTACCATAATCTTATGTCCCATTAATGCCAGTTATCTCAGACTTCTCTGGCATGGTAATGTTGTTTACATTTAATATATGGTATAGACTGAATTTTTGTGTTTCCCCCAAATTATTATGTTAAAACCTCATCCCCAATGTGATGGCATTAGGAGGTGGGGCCTCTGGGTGGTCATTAGGCCATGAGGGCAGAGAATTCATGAATGTGATTAGTGCCATTATAAAAGAGACCCCAAATAACTCCCTCTCCCTTTTTTTTTTTTTTTTTTTTTTACCACGTGAAGACACAACAAGTAAATGGTTGCCTATGGACCCAGAAGCAGGACCTCCACAGATACTGAACCAGTCAGAGCCTTGATATTGAAATTACCATTCTCCAGAACAGTGAGAAATAAATTTCTGTTGCTTATAAGCCACCCAGTCTACTGTATTCTAGCAGCCCCAGTGGACAAGGACATTTTATAAATAAGCTTTAGGCTCTTGGTTAAGATCTGTAAACATAAAGACTTTTATGTTTTTTCCCTCTATAGAAATTTAAATAGCATTTTAATAAATATAATTTCATATTTTATATTCTAGAGAACTTTTTCCTTTAAAAGGAGGTCTGTGCTCAAATTGAAGTGTGAGAAATATTGAATAATCTCTTGATTTATTCATCAATTCTGTTTTTCATTCCCAGCATTTCATTGTCCCCTGATGTTTCCCTGATTTCAACAGCAGCCAAGGAAGAGAGAACATCAGAAAAAGAAAGAACAAAAGAATTGATCCTTGGCTTTGAGTTTCAAATAGCATCGGCTCTGACACAAACAAAATGTTTATCAGAATATATGATTAGAGAATATTTGCCTGCATTTTACCCTCTTCCTCAGACAAAGTCAAGATTCCACAGGACTGAATTCCAAGGTAGGGAAGTAACAGAGACAATGTTAACCCCAAACAGATGTATGGACTCAGTATAGGAGGAATGTGACCACCATCTCTGAGTATAACCCAGGATGTAGGCAATCCCTTGAGGTCCTCTTCACCTAGCACTGGTCAAAACAGAAAATCACTCCTGCTCGAAGTTGCAGGCAGACTGGCTTGAATCAATTTCTTAGATTCTCAAACTCAGTGTGGCACTAAAGAAATTAAATGATGCCCAAAATGGGCTCTGAGGGTGTGCTCATTACAGCCCTTCATGGATTCTGGAGCAGTTGAATGTTTCCTGTGTATCCAGCAGTGATGGGGTGTGGGTGAAGGGTGTATCAGAGAGCTACAGATCTGAAGAGGTATTGCAGGCAGGAATATGCAGGGCATTGTGGGGATGGTGCAGATAAGTGATGGAGACCCAGATGTGACCCTCCTCATGCCCATCCCATGTCATTACGTACAGTCCTACCAGGTCCTGGTACTACATGAACTCCATGGAAAAGGGGAACATGTTAATTCAATGGAATCAATTTTTTTATCCCTAGTGGAAGAGAGATAAAAATAGAAATGAGGTTCACTTATTTAGAAATAATGTAAAAACAAACAAGAAATCTATTATCTCTATCTATCACCTAGCTATCTATCATCTACCTATCTACCTACCTACTTACCAACCTGAAGTTGCAGAGGATGAGAATCATAAAGACTCTGGTCTGTATGAGATTGTAGTCAAGATTAAGACACTGTATATCTTTGAGGATGGAAGTAAAAAGGGTAAAATGAACAAGAAAAAATACAGCAATTAAAGGAACTCAAAGACCAACATCTTTCAAGAGCCATTTTTCCCTAATTACACCTGAAATTTCTACAGTGTTGAACTCTGGGGTTTTAATGTTGATAATAGCGAGTAGTCATGATGATACAATTCTACTACAGAAGCAAAGCCCAGTCCACTGGCCCACTGCTCTCCACTTTGCATGTGGATAGAATTTGAGCCAGAAATGGGAGGTCCAGACTTTCGATATCTTCCAAGTAAGGACAAACATTTGTGCCATTTTGGAGACAGTAATATGCAGAGACAGACTGCCTGTCATAAGAAGAAGAAAGGGGAGAGGGGCATGTTTTGTTTATAATCAAGAGGTTACCAAGTAACATGTCATTTTTGTGATTCTTGACATCAGCTGTATGCTGGTGAATGGTTTCTGGGTCACTGAGGTTTGAATCAGGGCCACGTGGCTCTGAGGCAGATGAGTTGTGGCACCGAACTTCACCAGGCTTACCCACTGCTCAACCATCTGGAGAAAGTGAGGCAGCCTACCAGACCGCTGAATGCAATCTACAGTTTACTTGCCCCAAATTGATCAGAAAAGCAGAAAATGGAAGCTTATTTCCATATTCACTCGGCCCCTAGGATTGGCATAAATGTTTTTTCCTCTTCTTTTCTTTTTCTCCAAGAGCCTTGGGGGAAACATTGAGTCTCATCCCAGTAATATTAAAATAGTCAATCTGCCACTGTTTTAGAGATCTGATAGTATTTGCTTTCTAATTTTTCCTAGATTGTAAACCCTTAGGGAGAATGTCTTCTACACCTGATGCTATTCTGTACACACTGTCGATGTCTGATACATAAAGATAAGAGTTTTGACACATTTGACAATTTCTATTCCACTGAGTCCAAATTTCAGGGAAATGTCTGAAAACACACAGAGAGGCTGTGAGTAGAGGGAAGAAACGAGGCTTGATGATCACCGAAGGGTCTGAGAAGCTTTGCAGGAGGCAATAGCAGAATGTAGTTTTGGTAGGACTCCCAGCGAAGAGTTTATTTCAGCAACAGTAGCAAAGAAAATCTCATCAAGTTGGATTTCATACAGATACAGGGCAATGATTCAGCTGGCAAACAGCAGGGAAAATAATTTTTTTTGCCCACTTCAACAAAATGATTCCTCTCCTCTCATTTATGGTTTGACTTTTCTTTTTCACTTTTGAAGCTGAATGAAATATAAAGGAGAGATTGTATATTTATCTGTAAGGAAAGAGAAGGATGCACTCCATGGGAGAAATTGGGGAAAAAAACACTTCAGTTAGCATCTCTGGGACTTAATCCAGGCTCGGGGATTCTAAGATCACAATTTCCTCTACTGTTGGGAGGAAGACTGTTCCCCACATCTTCTTTAGGCACTGCAAACACACAGCTCCAGCCCACATGCAGACATCAGGAACTATTCTGGGATTGAATTCAAGCATGCATAATACATCAGGATTTTCCCCAGTGTTCAATATTTGGACAAGTAACATCAGAATTAGTGGTTCATTTATTTTTTAGTGAAGAAAAACACACACACAAAATATACAAGGCACATACTCTCTGTCTGAACCTCGACAAGAAATAGGGGACATTTGACTTAACTCGAAAATGTCATAATTAGTTTCTTTCTCCATCAAAGAATCAAAGTTAGTCCACTTGGATCTAAGTCTCAGAACTGAGATTTCTTTTTTTTCCCTTTTTAAAAGCAGGTTGCATTAATCATGCTGCAAATGGGAAAGCCAAAGAGTTTGATGTGGTCCAGACCCATCTGTAGCCTGTTTCCTATCTCTGATCCAACTTTATCAGAGCCCTTTCCATAATGTATAAAACTACCCTCACATCTTCAGAATATAATAAAGAAATTGGGTAGAAGTCCTTATATCCAAAAATGAAACCTCCTCCTTTGCCTCTCCCAGCACAGATTCTACCAGTCTCTGAACCAACACAATTATCAAAATGACTCGTTTTAAACAGACATAACTCACCGGTGTTTTCTGGATTGCAAACAAATTCAAAAATTGGGGCCAAGAAGAATCTGTTAATTGCCTAAATTCTTCATTTCCTTTTTATATATCCTACCACAGACTATTCTAGATCATCCAGGGACCTAAATAAAATAGTGTGACTTAAAAATGAATATATTGCTTTACTGAGAATATGTCATTGTATGCTTCACTTTTGTCTTAAACTCATACTATTTGACAAACAAAACAACCAACTTTACTATCTTCCCATCTGGGTGATGATCAACACTGAAACACAAACCACATTAGATTCTAACTTTGATGTAATGACAAGGTTATCATACAACGAGTGTTTACTCTGTGCCAGATGCCAGTACTAAGTATTCACTATGCATTACTTTATTAAAGCCTCATCACAATGCTATGAAACACAGAACTACTAAATACTGCCATTTTCAGATAGGAAAAAAACCCTAATGTTTAGGAAGGTTAAAGAATTTGCCCAAAGTTACCCTGCTAGTAAATTACACAAACATGACTCAAACACAATCTCTTAGACTCTGAATTCAGAGCTGTTAAACTTTTGGCAGCACAATAAAATCATCCCTCCACTCAGGAAATGACAAAGACTCCATATCCTATACCAGAGTAAAAACAGCAAAAGAACAAAAATGAAATAAAACTCAAGATTTACAGTGATCTGGTTGTTTCTTGTTAATTTAATCTGAATTTTCACCAGCCATTCACATGACTCCTCCACGCTGTACCATTTTTCTTAAAGTACTTGCAATGGCTCATTTCCCCTTAGTCTCTTTATCTCCCATTCTTTTCCTCATAGTGATATTCTGAAGTGCATTTCTTGTCTCTCTCCTTCCCACAGTCTGACTGTTACCCCAGCTACATGTTACCTTTCAGGCCATGTCTCTGACCATACACAGTTCAATACAGTTGCAATCAGAGTTAGTGTCCATAATTTAGCTCCACAGATAATAGTTGGTTTCAGGTAGATTGCATTAATATTTTATTTAAAATAATCCTTATCCATTGAGGTCAGGGACTATGGATTTATTTTAATTTTTTACCCCCAAACACAGTATTAAACTCATAGAATGCTCTGAATATATTCTTATTAAGTAAATAAATGAGAATTCATTTCAAATATAACAAAATATATCCACATGAATTTTCTAGAAACTTCATATTGCTGTAAGTCACTTCAAAAGAGAGGAAAAGGGATTAAATATAAATATGAACCTTTCTAATACTTATTGAAATGTTGGACAATTCAGCTTTACTTGGAGTTTAATTATAAAATGAAACCAAGCAAAACCTGAATACTCAATCCAAAATATTTCTGCACTATACTGAAAGACAGATCAATAATGATAAATTGGATTTTTCAGCCTTTTGGAATAAATGGGGCACCAAAAAGAAAAAGCAAAGCTTAGTAAAGTTATTATGGGTTACCACTAGTGAATGGAAAAATTATTTTACAATCAATATTATACTCCATTGAAACGAAATTTGCTATATTAAAACCTTACCATGATAAACAGATATTTGATGTTATTTGTCCAATAATAACTCTAGCAGATGTAAGCTTTTTTAGAACACCCATGGTTTTGAAAGAGAACCAATCCAATTGCTCAGGTCATCAAGTCATTTAGAACTACTGACAATAAATAACAAGAACTTCTAAAGTTCCAGCCAGGGCCATGCATGCCTAGGCAAACAGTGAAAGAGATGAGGTTTTGGAATACTGTGCTTTCCTTTTCATTTCTCTCCCCTTCTGCTTTATACCAGCAGAGGCAGATTCATCATGAAGCTAATGAAACTACAGCTTTAGGGCTCCCTGCTTCCACAGGCCCCATCAAAGTCTACTTATTTATATTTAACAAGTAAGATTTTTAAAATTCCTTTTCTTAAAGAGGGCTCTCCAAACTGTTTAAGCTTCAGGTCCCACAAACCTTGATCAGTCAGCACCTTGCCCAGAAGTGTACACGTGCCTGCCCTTGGAATCCCCCAGACTTTTAAGATTCCATTTGGCAAACATTTTCTTTGTTGGAGTTTTCTTAGCTTCGTTTCTTTGTTTGTTCCTTTATTCATTTATCTAAGGAATAGAGACTCATCCTTGGCAGATAGAGATCATTGCTCTTATACCCTGGTAATGACTGCAACCTACTGTTTCTTGTTCTATGGCTTTTGCCGCTATTAACTAAAGACATTTTACTTTCTTCTGGATAGTTTTTCTATCCTTTATAGCTTTTGTTTTCACTTATCCGCAACTTTGTTGTTTTCTCCATTGGTCCGTCAATTGTTGCTGTAAGTACTTAATTCATCCTATATCTGGTTTACTGTTCCCAAGATTGGTTCTGTTATAACCGCAGTTATTCCTTGTTGGGCAAATCTTTCAGAGTAGGCTACTGGAAGATCATTTTATGGCCATAGATATGTTACCCTGCCTTGGTCAAACAGATGGAAGGCATCAACAATTGATGCCTTCTGTGAATCCACTTTTACTTTTTTTTTTTTTGTCTGTCTTTCTGATAGCATAATTATTTCACTTTCATAACTGCAAAAAAATATATGTAATTCTACCCAGCATTATAAGTAGCAATGGACTAACTACTTTATGCTTTCAGTATTCCCATGGGGCTTAATGATAATAGAAATAATATCATTAATTAGAACAATAATACAGCCAATATATAACTTCCTGTGAATGAGGAACTATACTATTGTGTTCATGTATTATCTACCTTAATCCTTCCCAAACCCTTTGAGGTAGAAGCTATTCCATTAGCCACTTTACAAATAAGGAAACAGGTTCAGGGAGGTTAAGCAACTTGCTCAGTTACTAAGTAGGATTGTTAGGATTTAAACCAGGAGGTGTAATTCTAGAACGGTAACTTTCAACTGTTTCTGGATGATGGAATCACCTGAGGAGTTTTAAAAGCGCTGAGTCCCGCCCTCAGAGTTTCTGATTTATTGATCTGAGATGTAGCCTGGGTAGGGAGATATTTTTCATCTTTTTAGGCAATTCTAATATGCAGCCAAGCTGGGCAATCACTGCTCTGCAGATTAAGTTATTAGCCATTAAATTAGGTAATAAATGAGTGAAGGGACAATTGGATGTATTAATGAATTACCTCCTCATTCCCTGTTTTTAAGAGATATGTACCCAAAGTCCCATTTAAATAAAAATGACAACATTTAATTGGTCACTCAGAATATAATGAAAACAGTTTTGTCAAAACTGAGTCACCATAGCCAGACAACTTGCCGAAGTTAACGCGATTTCCCAGAGAGAGGCACTGAACGAATTCCGTAAATGACCAGCTCGGCCTAACTCACTTCTTCTTGGGGACAGAGACCGTGTCGGGGAAGCTACGGAGCACATCAAACAGACTTAAGCTGTTCAAATGAGCCCGTTGGTCCATTTCTTTGTTTTATGTTCTCCAATTCCCTCAGCCTATTATCCTTAACGCGTCCTCTCTGCTTGTTTCTCCTGTGCGCAGAGTGGGAGCCGCAGCGCCGCAGGCAATTAGCACTCAGAGCAGGCAAAGGGAGCTTCGTTTTCTATCCTGGAGCCAAACGTTCTCTGTTAGTCACAGTCAAACCAAAGATACAGATAAAAGGACCCCGGCAAAACTATAAATACTTATCAAGTACCATTTTGTTGTGTGTTGGTCACTGCACTGATGTTATAAAATGACTAAATTCCCAAGGATTTAATAACCTGGGGTAGGGGGGCATAGACAGATGGGACAAGATGAGAGGTCAGGTTTCAGGTTGTTTGTGTGTGTCTGTCTCTCTATGTGTGATTCTGTCTGATCACGCTAAATTTTGAGAACCACTGCCCTATTCGATTACTTCAACCTGTTCCTCACAGAGCTGAGGGACTAAATAAACACGCAATGGTCAGAGCATCTGTGACAATTAAACTTTGACTCACAAACTCTGCAGCAACCAGTCGAGGCATCCAAACTACAACGTCTCCAGCAGTCAGCCTAGAGAAGGCAGGTCTTAGACAATGACTGCCAGCTTCCCTGACTTCAGTCCTCGCTTCCAATTCAGGATAAATCGGAGAAAATTAAACATGCTCCCCAGACCAATCACACAAGATGCTCCACTTCTACTCATTCCTGCCACCAGCTTCCTTGTGCCAGTGACCTCTAATCAGGGCACACCTGAAGCTTTCCACTTTGCGTTATAAAGCCTTCCTCTTCTGCTGCCTGCCTTTGAGTCTTTTCCAAAATGCAAGTGACAGTGGCTGACTCCCTTGCTACAGCAAGCTCTGAATAAATAACCTGTTTGTTCTCATTTGAGTGGTCTTTATTTCCATTGAGCAATGGGGGGTCGTGTTCTGTTTTGGCATTTTGAACCCACCTCCTCCAGGAAGGTGAGCTTTTTCATGTGTACCTCCCTGAAATCTCCCTGCCTCCTATTCAAGATGCCTACAGGAAGGGGCAAGGTACAAAGAAAGAGTGACTGTGACACCTTCATGGAATCCAGACATGTCAGCCTGAGGAGACAGGAGCTTGGCTTCTTGCCAATGTCACGTGGTGGTTGAATAAGTCCTAAGACCTTAGCATCAACCTCAAGAGAGGAATAAAATCGTGTGCATTTAATCACCATTATATTTGAAATGACTGAGAAAAATCACACCACTGATTGAATTTACCTGGCAATGATTTTTTTTAACATCATACTGAATGAACATTAAAGATAGAAATCAAGTTCAGTTAGGGAAAAACAAAGTCAGATTTTTGTCCCAGTTGAATACATAGTAGTGCTAATTTGAGTTGTCTGCTTCAGAAGTTTGGAGCAGAGAACAATATGCTCTGACAAAGAGAGGAGCTTAGGGCCGCAATCACGGAAGAGGCAGCATTCTGAGCTGTCTAAGAAAGAAGGATTTCAACAAGTGGACCTCCAGGCTCCAGAACCATCGGTGCAAATGTCTTATTGAAATTAAACACCTAAGATAAGGTTAAGATAATACAGAAGTCAGTGCAGTGACCATTCCCTTGTTTCTTTGTTGGCTGAGCCAGCCCCTGGGTGGGGAAGTGCTGTATTCACCTGCCCTAGTCACATCATGCCAACCCACAGACATCAGTGCCCTGCTAACTTCTTAGATTGGATGCTGAATTTCCTTTGAATTTATACAATTATTCAATATGTGTTCTGAGTGCTAAAAATAACAGGCATAACCAAACACTGGGGGGAACTATTTCTCATTAAGGCTGAATCTTTAGTTAAAAACAAATAAACAATAATGATGTCTTTCCCCACTGCCTAACCTACATCTCCTAATCATAGAAATTGGGTTCTTTATTGAATTCGCTTTCTCTCTTTCTGCCCAAAACTAATATTTGGAAGAACTTTTTTCTCCCATAGAAGTATGCAGCAGAATTAGCTCAAAGTAATTAGCAGGTTTAGTTCGAAGTTAGAAACTGAGAGGCAAATGAAATTAAAGTTGGGGTAAAATAATTAGTAAAAGGTGCTAGAGTTGTGTGTGCTCCTTAATTAAGCGTTGTTATTCAGTGTGTCAGCACTGACAACCCAACGCTTTGTGTGGTTTAGAAACACAGAGGAGAAAAAGCTGACACCCAAGGCAGCAGAAGGAAAAGGTGTTAAGTGGGGTATTATCCTCCTGAAAAGGGGGGAAGAGAAACCCTCTCTGGGATAGCACCAGCCTTCTAGATGTTTTCCCTCTGTGGTTCTCACAGCTCAGGGGAGACCACTAAGGTAGACATGGGTGTGGGCATTTGTCCAGTGCTTCTAGATATTGGGCAAATCCGTGCTCAGGAGCCTTGGATGCTCATATCCATTCATAAGAGCCTAAAGTCCTTAGGAAAAACACTGGGCCTATGTATTAAAGAGTTTGCTGGGACTGACATGACAAATACCACCAGCTGGGTGGCTTAAACAACAGAAATTTATTTTCTCACAGTACTGGAAGCTGAAAGTCCAAGACTAAGGTGTCAGCAGCCAGGTTGTTTCTTCTGAGACCTTTCTCCTTGGTTTATATGTGGCTGTCATCTCCCTGTGTCTTCACATCGGCTTTGCTCTGTCCTTGTCTACATCCCAATCTCTTCATATAGAAACACCAGTCCTACTGGATTGAGGCCCATCCTATGACTTCACTTAACCTTAACTACATCTATACCATCTCCAACACAGTCATATTCCGAGCTGCTAGGGATTAGGACAGCAATATGTGAATTGGGGGGGGGCACAGTTCAGCCCACAACAGCCCACCAAAGAATTTTGTTGAAAAGGAAACTGAGTGTATGACAATTTGCCCCACGGTGTGTTTTAAAATAAACTAGCTTCTCAGTGAATATGCAAGCCATCTGATTCTGGAGCAGCATAAATGCTTTCCCATCCCTCATTCTCCAGCAAAATTGGCTAGGGGAAAGTAAGGGAAATTATAACTGCCAAAGATGTTACAATCCATACTCAACCCCATGTGTTTCCTGTCCCCAGTCTGCCTGTTCTCTGCTCCACTCCTGTCCTGACCCCTTGCTCAAGAAAAGGAGTGGAAAGGCACAGGTGGAAAGCATATGGGGGCTCTGGTCCCTACAGTTGGCAGCATACTTATTTCTAATGAATATTAAACACCGATTTTCTTGATTGGTGGGCCATACCAGATTAGAAAATTTAAATTAAAGATTTGAAAGCATCTTAAAGTTTCCATTATTTAATTATTTGATGGTGGGTGGTCACACATTGAAGCCTAAATCATTCTTGTTATATATATAAAAAAGCATCTTATACATTAAAAAGTAAAAGTACTGACTGCATGTTTTCCCATTTGGTAGGCAGCATCTTGTAACAAAGTCAGCAAAGATAGACAACGTGTTTTATTAAAGTGCTACTTCTGATTCCAGCTGTATGACCCTGAGCAAGTTATTTAAACTTTCGGAACTGCATCTTCCTCATTGGCAAAATGTGATCATGGAATGGAGAAGCAAGTGAGATACTGCACATAAAACACCAAGCACATTGCTCAACATGTAACCTTTCTCATATCTAGGTTAATTATGCATGTGAAGAAATGATTCGTTCAGACCTTTCCAGTATGATATTATGAAAATAAAAGGGTCCTAAGCAAAGATCCCAAAAGTCTGAATTGCAACTACAAATTAATGTCTTATTCAGTCACTTTGCCTCTCTGAGCCTTAGAATTTTTAATTTTAAAATGGATGGTCCAAAACTTGACATGCTTAAGAGGATAATGTATGTAAAAATACAAAAAAAGAGTCACTAAGAGGCTCTAATAATGAATTAGGAGCATCTTCTCCATCATAAATCATAAAGGGTTCCTTTTTGGGGACAAAGCATTAATCCTTACAAATTACTGATATGTTTAGGCAAAATTTACTAAACATATTTACTAAATTTCTGTCCTAGGAATTATTTCTCAGCCAAAACAACAACAATAATAAAAGTAACCTAAAGAAATTGGGGCTAATTTTTGCAAATCAAAATGTTTTTTTGCAAAAAAAGTATGTATAATTTTTGCAAATCAAGAATTTTCCCCCCAGTTATTCAGGATTATCTAACAATTCTCAGCATAATAAAAATGGAAATGGAGCCAGAGCTCCACATCTCCTAAGTTCTGAATGTGTTTGGTATATGTGTGCCACAGTTATATATCCCAGTTCACATTTCTGCATCTCAAGATAAACCTAGTTTTCAAAGAAAAAAATTATCAAGGATGGGGAGGGAGAAGAGAAAACATGTGAAGATGGGAACACAGCACATCAACTAGGTAATTCTTACTTTATGTTGCTTCTGGGACTTTAGGATGACAACTGAGCTCATCTACCTGTCCTGGTTCCAGTTTCTACCTCGAGGATGGCAGAGAAGAGCCAGTTTCTGTTAAGAGTGTCCTCTCTGAATTTTTTTTCTTTCACCTATTGGTTGAAAAATGACTGTTGACTTTTGGGTAAAATATATGTTCTTTTATTTATCCAATTCACATTTACTGAATGCCTGCAACATGACAGGCACTGTTCTAGAAATCTGAGAACCATTTCTGAGCAAAAAGAAAAAAAAAATCTCTGCTCTCACTGAACTTGAAATTTCAATATTATCTTTTTCTGACTCAGTTGAGATTCAACCGCTTGTTTTTAAAGTCATGGTAGAGTGTAGCACTTTTTAAACTTTTTGATCTCAGAACATCTTTACACTCTTAAAAATTGTTAAGGACTGCAAAGAAATTTTGTTATATAGATTCTATCTATAAGTATTTACTATATTATATTAAAAACATAATTTTTTAAAAAAATGTTAACCCATTAATAAACCCATTACATGCCAAAAATAACTACTAGGAACTGAATGTTTGTGTCCCCCCTAAAATTCATGTGTTGAAGCCCTGCCCCCCAGTGTGATGATATTTGGAGGTGGGGCATTGAGAGGTGATTGAGTTTATATCAGGACAGGAGGGCAGGAAGGTGGGAACCTCATGATGGAATTAGTGCCCTTACAAGAAGAGGAAGAGACATGAGAGCCCTCTCTACTTTCATGCACCAAAGAAAAACCATGTGAACACATAATGAGCACTCGACTGTCTTCAAGCCAACGAGACAGCCCTCACCAGAACTTAGCCAGGCTGGCACCCTGTTCTCAGACTTCCAGCTTCCAGAACCTTGAGAAAATAAATGTCTGTTGTTTAGGCCACCCAGTCTATAGCATTTTATTATAGCAGCCCAAGCTGACCAAGACAATAACATTTTATGAAAAATATCTGTATGTTCTTAAAAAGAAGAATGACATTGTTTTACATTTTTGCAAATCTATTTTCTATCTGATTAAATAGAATGGCTGGATTTTCAAGGCTGCTTCTTTATGCAATTTGTGATATCACTATCACATTGTCTTTGGGAAACCCCACAATACATTTGTAAGAGAATGAGAGCATACAAGGCAAATGATTTATTAGTATTATCATAAAAATAGTTTTGATCTCATGGATCCCCTGAAAGGGTTCCTGGACTACACTTTGAGAACTGATGGGACAGTGGAAAAGGCACCCATCTGGAAAACCTGAGCTCTAATCTGTGATCTTGAGAACTTATTTCACTCCCTCAGCCTCTACTTCCTCCATCTGAAAGTGAGGGCTTGGATTACATGATGGCCACCTGTGACATTCCCTGCTCTCTGCCCTCTCTGACTTGAACATTTAGCATTTTAGTGGAATGGACTTTGTTTCCGTCTTCTTCTCCTCTTGCTTTCCCCTCAGCCCCGTCTTTCTGGGTCTGGCACTAACTGCAACTAAGATATAGGAAGGGAATCTTTGTGATATTCCAAGCTGAAAAAAACCTACAGACTCTTAGCAAAATAAAGCCCAGGGCTATTCAGTGGAGTCTCACCTTGACAGTAATGCCGAGTTAGTATCCACAACAGATGTTTGGCCCCAGAATAGACTGGAAAGGGCAGCTTTTATTTGTTTATTTTCCTACCCCTCATCAGCATGATCTCATCCACATGATCTCAACCCCAATCAGCTACAGCCTGAAAAACCCTGGGGACTGACAAGAGAAGTCTAAGGCTTAAAAGAAGTGGCAGGACTTTGGTGAAGACAAATAAGAAGCAAAAGAACTTAGAAATATCCAGGGCAAACAGAACTTTCCAGTGAAGTCTGCCCCACTTGGAGGTAGCAGGTTTGGAAGTCCTGAATGATGCCTTTGCCCTGCCTTTTATTCCATCAAAGCCCCCGACTACTCTTTGCTACAGAGAAGCTGGTATGACTACATGAATAAACAGAGGTTCTCACACTTAAACATGTGTTAGAATCTCCAGGAAGTCTTATTAAAACAGATTTCTGGGCCCACTCCCACAGATTTTAGTTCAGTGGGTCTGGGGTAGAGTCAGAACATTCGCATTTCCAACAAGTTCCCAGATGACCCTGTTACCCAGTTTGCTGTACTTCAGACCATACCGTGAGAACTACTGAAATACAGTCAATTATAGAGATGATTTGAGCTAAAAGAAGAGAACGAGATTTTCAGGCTTTGACTGTCCCTGTAATCAGTTTACGAAACAACTACGCTCCCAGATCCCCAGCATAATCATCTGTTCCATTCTAGCCTCTTATTAAGGGTGAGGTAAGAGGGTCACATCACCCATTATATTTTTAGTGTAGTTATTCTGAGGGGAGATTCCATAAGGAGCACACCAATTATAACATGTTTTTAAAAGTGTATTTGCTGTTTTACTTTCTCTTGGGTGGGGTTGGGGAACTCCCGAGAGGGATGGCAGGGGTTACTATATGGCTAAATCCTTAATTTGAACAATTTCTATTTAGTCATTGGAGTGCAGGTGTACAGTACTAAGAGTGAATACAGGGCTTGGGCTCATGACCAAAACTCCTGAGTTTATAAATACCCTGCAATTGTCTTAAACAGACAGCCTGTGATATCTCCAGCATGGGTTATAGTTGTAGTTCTCCATGCCCTTTTAGCAAGTATAAACACAACATCAAAGATTCTAATGATTGAAATAAATGCAGTCTCTCATGTTATACAAACGAAGATCAGTCTTTGGAAGCCCAGGACTGCCATCAGAACATTTCACGGAGACCATTATAGCCATAAAGTAAGTAAGCTCTCACTGGCCATATAGGGCCAAAAGATGGGAAAACAATTAATCAGGTAAATACTTAGTGTTTTGTTTCACATACAGTATCTCATGCAAACCTGATGATTTTTGGTAGCAAGAATCACTACAAAGAGTATCCGCATTGACCGCATAGGGAAACAAAGGCTCTGAGAAATAAAACCATTTGTCCTAAGACAGCCCAGCTCAAACAGGCAGAGTTCAGATTTGAGCTATTGCATATATAACTCTAAATCCGCAGCTCTTGGGAAGCACAAAATTCAAATTACTTTCAGTCAAGAGATATTTATCAAGTATCAACTTTGTGTAAGGGGAAGATAAACTGGCATACACAAAAAAAGTTCTTGCCCTCATGAACTCACTTAGTAAAGAGGAGTAAGAGTGTTTCTGGAAGGGATCAAGTCCACCTTCTCTTTTCACTCACGAGAAAACCAAGGTCTGGAGAAACCAAATGGTTTCTTTATAGACAAAAAGCAAGTAGCAATGGTGTCCTGATGCCCTATATCAAAACAGAAAATTTTTTAAAAAATTATTTTTAAAGATAATTTTGTTTATTTAAAGCATTCTTGTGCTTTCTCAATGAAACAAACCATCAAGGCAGAAAGAAGACTGGTACCTGGGCTTTTATGTGGGCTCTTATGTGGGCTCTCTGCAGAAGTCAAGCATGAGTATTGAGTCCTAAATTCTCACCCGGCCCTCAGAGGGTCTGGCCCAAAACAGGTCTTTCTGTTTGTGGAACAGGCCAACCTTGTTTCACTTACAGGCCTTTGCATTTGCTAGTCTCTCTACTCTCCCTTTATATTTTCACAGGCCAAGTCTTTCTCATCATTTGAGCCTCAACTCAAGAGAATCTCCTCCAAGAGGTCTTTCCTTACCCTGATATCTGCAGACATTGGCCTATATCCCCAGTCTGTCCTATGGACTGAAGATGACAGTTCCCTTACAGGGCAATTGTTCCTACATACCATTACCAGAAGGAGAGTGTTCTTTGGTCTTAAATGTCTTTCCTCCTCTTACTGTCTCACTTCCCACTCTCTCATCATACTTACTGAGATCAACCCCCAAATATTAATAAATCACTTGTCTCCAATTCCTTGTCTCAGGGTCTGCTTTTGCAGCAACCCAAACATAAATACAAGGTCACATTCAACCTGTCTCTCATGACTCTTTCTTTCTTTTTTATACCACTTTTTCCTATCTGAAATTATCTTTTTCATTAATTTGTTAATTTATCACCTGCACTACCATCTACCTGAACTTCTACCTTCTCCTCAACCTCCTCCACCCCACCAGACACCTAATAGGATGTCAACACCATAGTGGCATGGCTTTGCCAGTCCCACTCACTGTGGTGCCCTCAGAACTTAGAACATCACCCAGCACATAGTAGGTGTTCAACATGCTTGTTAAATAAATGAAATGAACAAATGGATCTCTTCAATGTGTCAGTGTAGAATCTTAGCTGGCAAATCATACTTCTCAATGACCACGTTGGAAGCATTTTCCTTTTGCTTTATTCCCATTTAGATTCCATTGATCTTCCTTCCATTTTTGTACTCTCTCCTTAAACAATCATTTTTTTTTTTTTTTTTTTTGTTAAACATGCTGTCCTGCACCATTGAAAGTTAACGGTGGTATATGAAAATCATTCCAGGCTTTGGGGCCAAAAAATTCATTATCCGCCTCAATCGATATTTATAAGAGGTATGTCAAAGACATCTCAAAGCAGAAATCTCTGTTCCTTTGGCTCCCATCACATTTGACTTGCATAATCATCTATGTTTATTAAAAGGCCTGCTAGTCTGTTTCTGTTTAACACTGACCTTCAAGTGCCTGACTTAATAAGCTGGAGAGTTATAATAAATCATATCAGCTTGTTTAATCATCTATATTACAAACAGCTGCAAGGAGAAGCTAGCACAACTTGAGAACACAGGAAGGTAGAAACAGCCTTCATAGGAGGAAGGGGGAAAGTCAAGGGAAAAGAGTCTTACCTTAAAGATGCTTCCCTGGCATGAAGACAATAGAATCCCATGACTTTCAAGACTGTTTTCTCCCTTATCTAAGCACTTTTTCAAAGCAAAAATCAAATGACTATTTGCTTATGAAGCATGTGATATTTCAAAACATGACACAGAAACCATATTTATTTATTATTTGTTTTATTTATGTATTTATTTACTTATTTTTAGAGACAGGGTCCCAATCTATCTCCCAGGCCGTAGTGCAGTGGCTTGATCATAGTTCACTGCAACCTTGAACTACTGGGCTCAAGTGATCCTCCTGCCTTAGCCTCCCAAGTAGCTGGGACTAAATGCATGTGCCTCCACTCCAAGCTAATTATTTTTATTTTTATTTTACTTTTGTAGAGACAAGGTCTCACTATATTGTGCAGGCTGGTCTCAAACTCCTGGCTTCAAGTGATCCTTCTGCCTTGGCCTCCCACAGCACTGGTGTTGTAAGTGTGAGTCACCACGCTCATCCCAGGAATCCTATTTCTGTTAACAGTTTGTTTAAATAAATAAGTCCCATTAAGCAAAAAGAGTACTGTAATATTTTTTTCCCTATACCAAGCCAGTATAGGAGAATACGTGGGTTGAGGAAGGGGACACTACTCCCTGAAATGTTTTGACTCCATAAAAAATTATAGGGCACTAAATGTGGAGATTTCCCAATCCATTTCCATAAACCCAGTGCCCAAAAGAGGGTCTGGCACATATTAGGTGATCAGCGAATACTTCATTTAGAGATAGAGGGCATATAATTAATTATATTTTCTGGGAGAAAAAAAAATCTCACTTGCAACATGTTCAAACTAGTATAGCCCATCTTTGGCTTATGTTATGATTACATATTATTTCTTATGCATGTTACTAACTCCGTGGAAACAGAGAATATGCTAATTTTAGATATGTTTTGGGTTAAGAAGTGAATTTTGTGTGGTAAGTAATAGCAGAGAATTTGGAGCCAGGCATTTACCATTCTAAGCTTCCTTTTCCTAATATATAAAATGGGACTATTAATGCTAATTACTTTAGAGGATTGCTGGGTGGATTAAGTAAGTTTGTACATGTAAAAGTGTCAGTGCAGGACTTAGGACAAAGTGTATACTCACCAAACATTGGTTACCCTCCCATATCACAGATGAGAAAACTCTGGTTCAAAAGGACTGAATGAGTTTCTCCAGGATCACCCCACTAGGTATTGGTGAAATTGGATTTCAAGAAAGGGAAATTCAGAACTCTCTGACCATATAAACCATGCTCTTCATTTACACTTCACTGCTTCTTATGCAAGGTAGATAACTCATGTGCAAACTTTGCATATTTCCACTCTGGTTTCCCTGGATCACACACACTGGCTGTTGGCATAGAAAGTCCCTGCTTTCAAAATGATGAACTGGCTGTTATTGACTTTGGAAATGGTAGTGAATTTACAGACGTTCTCACCTTTGGGGAATTTTTATCACTTCACAGTATAGATAGACACAGACTTTGGGTCATCTTAAATGCAAAATATTTGGGGGCAGATTTCCTAAGCTTGCTATTTAAAATGTGTCTATTTGGGAAAAGTTGATGTTCTTGGGATAAATGTGTCAAAAGCTAAGATAATGTAACCAGTGTTGAAACAGAAATGCTAATGAAGCCAGTGCAAAGGCAAATGATGTTTTATACTTCACTGACTCAAAAATTTCTTAAATTCCATACTCCGACCTATATTTTATGCTGTATTAGCTAATTTTTATAAAGTGCCAAGGCGATTTTTGTTTTCTTCTAGAAAATCCTTTTAGCCAAGATGGAAAACTTGAATGACCTACCCATTGGCCTTCCGTTCCAGGAGTTTTTATTAATATTCCTTTCCTGATATCCCTCTGCATCCTCCTTCATACCCCTAAACCATTAATGTCTTGCAGTTTTGTAAATCTTCAGCTTACGTGAGAATCATCTGGCAAGATTGTAGAGCTACAGATACTCAGCCCTCATCTGTGAGGGCTCTTAATTTGCCTGAGCATCATATTTATGATGGGCATCATATTTATGATAATCCCCTAAGTGATTCTAATGTGTAGCTGGGTTTCAGAATTACTATGCAAAGATTTTTTGCCTCTGAACCATTGCAGAAGCCAAAATTCCTTTATTTCCCTTTACCCTCTGAGTAATTCCTAGCCATTCCTCAAAATGCAATTCAGAAGGCACCACTTCCAAGTAATGTTGATCTTCTTCCTTTGTATTCCATAATTTCTCTATGCTCCATCCTAATCCTCAATGGACTTCACTGGAGTATAAATTTTTTCTTGAAAATGCAGACAAGGGGTGGACATAGTTTGCTTGTTTGGACTCATAGTGCCTAGAATTGCCCATGTAGGAGCTACATAAAAATATGTTAAAGAATGAATAAGTGATGAGAAAGGAATTATTAGAGAGGGGTTAATAACTCTGGTCACTTCTTTTGGTTATGCTATTTACAGATTTGCCCTATAAATCTGATGTTATATTGATTATAATTAGGTTTAAAATACTATAGAATATAAAGTTAAACATATGCATATGTTGAGACCCAGCAATTCAGCCTT
>CAUYRT010069703.1:0-41786 GCA_963574885.1 Lepilemur ruficaudatus
GAGGTATCTCCAAATTACTTTCCACAGCGGTTGTACTAATTTGCAGTCCCACCAGCAGTGTAAGAGTGTTCCTGTCTCTCCACATCCACTCCAGCATTTGTTGTTTGGGGACTTTTTGATAAGGGCCATTCTTACTGGTGACAATCTCATTGTAGTTTTGATTTGCATTTCCCTAATGATTAGAGATGTTGAGCACTTTTTTATATGTTTGCTGGCCATTAGTCTTTTGAAAAGTTTCTGTTCATGTCCTTTGCCCATTTATTGATGGGGTTGTTTGATTTTTTTCTTGTTTATTTTCTTAAGTTCTATATAGATTCTTTTTATCAGCCCTTTATGGGATGTGTAGAATGCAAATATTTTCTCCCATTCTGTAGGTTGTTTATTCCCTCTAATGATAGTTTCCTTGGCTGTGCAGAAGCTTTTTAATTTGATTAGGTCCCATTTGTTTATTTTTGTTTTTGCTGTGATTGCTTTGGGAGGTCTTCTTCATAAATTCTTTGCATAGGCGGATGTCTAAAAGAGTCTTCCTGACATTTTCTTCCAGATTTTTCTTCTTTCTTCTTGATAGCGAGAAGCATCTGGTACCATCTCTTCTTGAGGAAGCAGGGGAAGCTTGTACTCCTACTGTCCACTTAGAAACTTTTTCAAGGCTGAGAAAGAACTCAGATGTAACTTGTTACTCAGATGTAACAAGTTAGGCCACACATGTTTTAATCAAACAAAGAGTAGTTGTGAGTTTATTTCTGTTTGATAGTTTATTTTCCTCTGTTAGATAGGCTGTTAGTAAGACCATCTTTAACCTCCCATTTTTATACTTCTGTTTTGGAACTGTCATAGAGATTTCAAGGACAGAGAACTTTTTAAAACCACAATGCAAAGTGGTTTAAAACCACAATGCAAAATGTAATAATCCAAAATTCATGTAAGGTGATCTAGCTAGCTGACAAGCTGGTTGAAGCTTGGTTCTTGTCTGGTTATCAGCCACTCTTAAACTTTGACACCCACCTGCACACACTCTGCAAGCCACTGCATCCCACTCCTAGCTTAGTAGTCTACTTAGCTTCTGCGTAAGGGTTATTTCAGTACCTGCACCCAACTCTGCAAGTCCCTTCATCCAGTTTTAGCCACTTCTCTACTCTCTTACTCTAACACTGGGGTTGAGAATAGACCTGTGAAGCACATTGTGAGGTAGATAAAGGTAGATATTTAAAGGAAATTGGAGTTAGGCTGGGGATTAGGTAGGCAACAATCAGCATTTAAATAGGAATGTTTCTTTTTCCTAGTGGTAATGTGCCCTTCAATCTAGTGGATTCAAATAGAATAGATTAGCAATCTGCCATGCCTCTGTATTCAACAGGGTAGAAAGAAGGAGAAAAAAGGGCCCCTACCACATATTATTTAGGGCATCTTTGAGCTCAATGTAAAGTCAATTGTACAGTGTAACTTTCACTATATTATTGCCTTTTGTGAGACTATAGACTAGCAGGGAAATATTACTTTTCATTAGGCTTGCAATAAATCTCAAGTTTTATCCTAAATTAATTTTTGAACCCCACTGACTGCCTTATTTTTTTTTTGCTCTATATTAATATATTTTTCAAATTGCTGCTTTCATATTGACATCAAAACTTCTGACTCTGGAAAAATTCACACAAGAAGAGATCAGTAGTAGTAATAACTATTTTTTTGTTGTTGTTTAAGTCTGGCCCCTGGCATTGTGGGACATGTGCATTTTTGGAAGTTGCATTTATTTTAGCTTATAACTACTATTCACATATATTCAGGATTTTTGCTTAAGCATACAGAATTCTTTTAAAAAGCCTTGAATTAAAAATCAGCTATGGTCTTAGTTAAGAACTCGAGGCTACTACATGAAAATGCGATTTCTTACAAAAGAGATAATAAAAATGATTATCCAACTGAAATTGGCCTGTTTCACAAGAATATTGAGAGAATTCATGACATATATGGAGCTCCAGATTTAGTGTAATAACAGGAATCAACAGAGAATAGAAATGAGAATACTGTTAAGAGTATTTACATTTTTCTTTAGGTGCAAGTTACATATTATATACCCTAAAATGTTTAAATCAAGCATTTTTTAAGGACTTATAAGTACATATGGCAATTGTATGAAACCAATAGAATGAAACTGATCTTTCTTATCCAATAAGTACAACAGGTTAAATGCCCATGCTGTTTTCTTAATTTAATGTGAGATTGAAAAATGAAGAGTTTATTTTTCTTTACCTCATTTTTCTTCTGAAAGCATGGATGTAAGTCCAAATTTGCACCATTGTGATTTTAAAAATAGGCAAAAGGAAGAAGAAGAGAAAACCAGCAGTGTATAGAGTCCACAGTTTATATAACCCAGCTTTAGATCATGAAAACGTCTGAAATTTCTCACTGGCATATAATTCATTGAAAGTAATTTTTAAAACAATGTGGTAAATGTCAGGAGAATGGATCCCAACAAGTAGTGCTGACAGATTCTTATGGCTTTTAGCTCATGAATATTGAAGACACCATCTTACAGTTAACTGAATTCATGTAACTAATCTATTTTCCAAAATATACTTTAAGCACAAAATAATAACAGCAACAGCAAACACTAGTAAGTACTCATTATTTGCTAAATAATATTTTAAATATTTTACCTATTTTAACTCAGAAAAATGTAAATAGTGTGCTATATTCTATGGTAGTCATTAGCCCTATGTGGCTACTTAATATGAAGTTTAAATTACTTTAAATAAAGATAAAAATACAGTTTCTCAGTTGCACTAGCTGCCTTCCAAGTGCTCAATAGCCATCTGTGGCTGGTAGGTACTGTATTGGACAACATAGAGAATATTTCCACTGTCTCAAGTTCTCTTGGTCAGCACTGGCTTAGAACAGTATTGAAATAATGTGCTACAAATAGTACAGTAGTAATCTTCATAAATCTAATTGGCATTAAAAAGTATTTCCAGTAGGTGTATTTTAACTAAAAGCTGCCAATTTTCACACAATAATAAATTACAAATAACACAAAGTATATTTAGCTGAGAGCAAACTAGGAAATATATGTGTTGAAGTTCATTTTAATGCTTTCTTACAATATAAATAAGTCATGTCATTCTATTATGGCCATATAATCTTATTCCTTTTTAAAAATATTTAGATGTCATCTTGAAAAAACTGTAAGAATTTGCTTTTCCTTTTTCATCTTCGTAACCTTCAATCATTTTTCATATTTATCACACTGAAAACTAAAGATTCATGTTCACCTTGAAGTAATAACTGTCTTGTGCTTAACGTGTAAGGGCATGCATTTAGGTAAACCAGCTACTATATCCAAAGCAATGTCTTTGCAATAAATCCTCTTAAACTTCATTCTTATAAATGAAAACAAGGGAAAATTCATATTGACATATAAAATGACAGTGAGGGTTTTTTCCCCAAAAGCCTTTTTAAAAATAAGACTTCAAGTATATATTTCACTGTCAAACCAATGACAGCTTTGTGATTCTTGGTGTTATTTTGCTTTCTTTGTGTTAACTTGCAAAATACTTTGCATTTCATTGCTAATGTGTTTAGAAAACCAATGTAAGGGTTAATATCAAAAGCAAGTAATCATCAAAGTCAAGAATCTGCTCTTTAAGTAGTTAATTACCAGTGGATAGGCACCACTTTCCACAAGCATCCACTTTGTGAAATTTCAGTGAAACTAGGTACATGCCGTAACTTGAATTAAAAAAGACTATATCCATGAATCAAAGTATGCATGAAAAAATAAAGGATTGTAGTACTTAAAAATTCACAGTGATACATGTCATTAAACAGTACTGAAGTGCTCCAAAGAGCACATTTTCTTCTCTAGAACGTAGAAGCAATAATAAAGAGCTTTTGTTTTTCCAATTTGAAAAATATTTGTTTGATTTATTCAGGCCTGGTCTGGTTATATAGAGACAACTTCCATGGAACTTAATAACACCTAGCCAGAGTTTTGTTGCTAAGGAATCAGCTCAGGAAATTAGTGTAATTATCTGCAGTCAATATAATATAATTATTATAAAAGAAATGCTAATGTAATAGATTAAGAATAACAAATCAGTTTTTTTGTCCAGTTTTTTTAATAAGAGATAGTAAGTAACATTTAATCTATTATTAACTATAAACTAATGGTTAAAGGAAAGATTTGGTTACTGTGTGATAATGAGACTTGCCATTAATTTGTTCAACAAATATTCGTAAAGAGTATTTACAGTGAAAAAAGAGAAGGCAGTGAGACCATGAGAGGAGAGTAGAATAACACACAACATATGTGATATGGCTGCTGCCCATCTATCATCCTTCTTTCTTCCCTAGAAGCTGGCCTCATCATTATTCTCTATTTTGTTAGCACTAGAGTTTCTTCAAGTAGGTAAGGTAAGAAACTGATAAAATAGAAAACATAAAATGAAGTAGGTCAACAAAACTAAATGTTGGTTTTTTGAAAAGTAATAAACCCTTTGTGAACAAAAAAACAAACAATAAGCCTCTGCTGAAATAAATTATAAATAATAAACACCCAAGAAAGCAAATAAAAAAAGATTATGCACAAGGAGCCAATATCTGAAATGAAAATGATGTAATCACGATAGATCTTACAAACATTAAAAGGGTAATGAAGATATTAGTTTTTAAGAAAAATTTATGACTAAAAATATCAAAATTTAGAGGAAATAAACAAATTCCTGGAAAATGTAATTGTCCAAAACAAACCTAAGAATTAGAAGACCCAAGTAGTCCCATAACAATGCAATTAGATCATATTTAATAGCCTTCCTTCAAACAAAACTCTAGGTTCATAATATTCACTAGCAAATTTTATAATAAATTTAAGAATTAATGCCAAACTCAAACACTTTCAGAGAATAGCAAAAGAGGTAATACTTTCCAACACATTTCATGAGTACAGCATAATTTTGATACAAACCTTTACAAAAACCTAAGAAAGAAAAATTTCCGGCCAGTGTTACTCATGAATGCAGAAGTACTAAACATACACAGACACACATATATATGCACATATATATAATGAAGTAATAAATATATACTGTGTTATAAATATATTATTGTTTCTATATTCCATGAATGCAAGTTTGGTTTAATTTTAAAAATCAATCAGTGTAACTCAACACATTAACAGAATGGAAAAAAAGCATATGATCATTTTAATAGATGTGTAGACATTTTTGGTAAAATACAACATCTGTTCATAATAAAAATAGGAACTAAGAAAAGAAAACTTTCTTGATGGGATAAAGGGCATCTACGAAAACCTCACAGCTATACTTAATGGTAAAATGTTGAAAGCTTTCACTTTGATATTAGAAATAAGCCAGGAATATTCACTGTTGCAACCTCTTTCAAAATATTTTAACTGTTTACTGGAGATCCTAGTGAAAAAATAATGCATGAAATTTTCAATTCTAAGGTATAAGAATTGAAAAGGGTACTAAATAATACTGTTATTTACAGATGGTATGACTGGGTACATAGAAAATTTAGAATAACCTTAAGGTTACTTGTTAAAATTAATTATTGACTTTAACACCTTGTTAGATACACAATTAGTATATAATGTTCAATTTCTATAAATTCTGGAAACAGAAAATAAATTTATTTTAAATAAAACTATTTATAATAAAAAACACATTGGAATAAATCTCACAAAAGACATATCTATCCTAAAATAATATTGAGTGATATTAAAGAGAGATATAAATAGAGACATGGTGTTCAATTTTTTCCAAATTGGTCTGTAAAGATTTAATAAAATTTCTATTAAATTTCTACCAGACATTTAAGACCTGGGAGGCTGATTCTAAAATTTTTGTGGAAATTCAGTGGCCTGAAATTGTCAAGAAACTCTTAAAGAATGTGGTATGAGAACTTCTTTACTAAATATCACATATAAAGATAGACTAATTAGTGCATTGTGGTGTTAACATAAAGATAGATAAATAAACCAAAGAGATAGAGTAGCGATCCCAGAATCAGACATACACTTATATGGATACCTAATTTACAGCAAATGTTATACTTCACACCAGTGCAGAAAGTAGGACATTTTCAATGATGGGCTAAAACTTTTGTTTCCATACAGAAAAATCAGTGAAACCTAACACCACTACACACTTTACATGAAAATCAATTCCAGGTGGGTTTTATTATACATACAGTCCTCAATTTATAATGGTTTGAGTTAGGATCCTTTTTTTGACTTTACAGTGGTGTAAAAGTGATATACATTCTGTAGAAACTGTACTTTGAGCACCGATACGACTGTTCTGTTTTCACTTTCAGTATAGTACTCAATAAATTACATGAGATATTCAACACTTTATTATAAAATAGACTTTGTGTTAGATGATTTTGCCCAACTTTAGGCTAACATAAGTGTTCTAAGCACATCTAAGGTAGGCTAAGCTATGATGTTTGGTAAGTTAGATGTATTGAGTGCATTTTTGACTTAAAATATTTTCAACTTACGATGAGTTTATCAGGATGTAACCCCATAAGTCAAGGAGCATCTGTACATCTAAGTTTGTAAGGCATAACAGTAAATCTATACTGACCTAGAATGTAATATATACAAAAATAATATCTCCATAAGGGAAAGACTACTTATGTACAAAGTTAACCATAAGAGAAAAGATTAATAAACTGGACTACGTTATATCTAGACACTCCTGTTCAGCAAAAGATACCATTAAGAGATGGAAAAGGGTGAACCAGAGGATGGGAGATGTTATTTACAACACATAAAGCCAACAAAGTACAGTACACAGAATATATTTTTAAATTCTACAAATCCTTAAGAAAAAAACAACAGAAAAATTGGCAAGACACTTGAACATGAAATTTACAAATGAGCCAATAAGCATAGGCTTAAAACCCCAACATTTTAAGTTATCTGGCAAAACCAAATTAAACGTACTAGATACCACTAGACACTGTTAATATATACTACTGCATGCCAAACAGAATGCCTAAAATTTAAAGAAAACTGATAATACTAATTGTTGGTGTTATATACTGAATTTTCGTGTCTCTCCCAAATTTATACATATAATTTTGACTGATGTTACTGATAAAAATTGATACAAAATCCCAAATTCAGTTTCACGAATCCCAGGTAGACCAGTTAAGTTCTCTCTGATGGTAATTTGCATCTTAAGCAAAGACACATGAGAATGGAAGGTGTTTGCACTGAAGGCAATGAGAGCTGAGGCACCTGACAGATATGCCTGGAAAGATAATGACCTTGTTCCTGCTACTGCCATACTCAAAGCAAACCTGCTTCAAATCCTTCACAGGTTCTGGTTGTTCTGCTTTTTTGTTAATTCTATGAGCTCTCCAGTATCCTTCCAATATGTCCCTTTTTCTTGCTGAAGTTAGACAGGGTCAGTGAGTATCTGTTGCTAAATAACTAAATACCCACTGAAGAATAAATTGGTGCTTTTATTAGTTCTGGCTGCCATAACAAAATACCTGGTGGCTTAAACAACAGACACTTTGTTTCTCACAGTTCTGGAGGCTGGGAAGTCCAGGATCAAGGTGTGGGTAAGGTAGGTTTCATTCTAAGATCTCCTGGCTTTTAGGTGGCCACCATCTCCTTGTGTGCTCTTCTTTGTGTGCACTCTGGGAGAGAGAGAAAGTGACAGAGCAAGCTCCGTGGTGTCTCATATTAGAAGGACACTAATCCCAGCATGAGGACCCCACTTTCATGACCTCATTTATCCCTAATCACCTCCCAAAGGCCCTCTCCTCAGATACCATTACATTGCCATTAGGGCTTAAACATATGAATTTGGGGAGTACACAGACATTCAGTCAATAATAGTCCTGTTGCATGGGTCCTGCAATATTTTTTGCCCTTATTAGTTCATAAATGTGTAAGAAATATATAATGAATTAGTTGAGAATATAATAGAATAAAAATGTAAAATTCGGAACCTGGTAGAGTAATGACCTGTGAATACAGACAAAGAATGTGTTAAAAGAAATTTTCCCTTCAGGTTTCTAATAATTAATCTCTTCTTTACAGATACATTCTGCATATTGTCCATTATTAAGGATTAATCATAATCAAATGTTAAATGTTTCAGGAAAAAATCATTAAAGCAACATAACAATATTATTTTGAAAGATTTTCATAAAGCATTCTGTGATTTGAGAACAGACTTTAAGAGCAGGATGGGTAAAAAATATTTTAAAAGTAAAATTCATGAAAGGTTATCACTGAGTTAGCAAAGTTATTAAAATGGTTTTTAAAATTAAGCATGAAGAATCGCGATATTTATTTGCCAAATTTTGCATATGTTTGCTCTGGTGGGACCCAGGGAGCACAATTCCACTAGACTTGACTTTCCTAATAAACATTCTGAGGTAGTGATATTTTATTATTCACAAATCAGTTTATAGTACCTTACTTTTGCTTCAGATGCAAATGTATAAAGTACTGAACTGTATAAAACTTGGAAACACATTAAAATAAAGGTCTCAATACTATTCGTTATTAATCTGCTCATGGAAACAAATTTCAAGAAGTAGACGGTGTTTAATGCCAAATTAAAGCAGACTTATGATAGAACTTGACACTATAATCATATTAATATCAAAATGGTAGTAATTTATGTCAGTGTGCCGAAAATTAGTAATGATTTCCCAGCTGAAGTAAGAAAAAAATGTATTCATTTAAATGACATTAATTCTGGCCAAGTAGGTAAGTAACACATTCAAGCCCATGTATAATTCTATCCTGTGTGCATACACAGGTGTTACATTACATGGAGCAAAAGGAAAAGTTCTTCTGTTCAGACAACGTGCAGTTCAGTAGAGAGCTTTGCAGTGATGATGGAAACAAACTACCGATGCAAGCCTAGGGCTTTAAAGAACAAAATAGAGAGATAGAGAATTGGGGTGGTGGGGAGAGACAGAAATGTGTATGTATGTATGTACTTAGGTAATGTGAGAGAGAGAGAGAGAGATTCTGGTCTGTGTCAAATCGTGAAATTGAACCTCAAATCCTTTCTTATGCTACCCTCTCTGCTGTCTACCCCAGTCTAATTAAGGCAGCTTTACTATGACAATGGCCATCATGGAAAAAAGTCACCTTTCCACACCTGCCCAGCTGAGCCAAGTGGCTCAGTGGTCCCCAGTGGCTTAGTGCACTTAGTGGTCAAATTCTTAGGTCAGTATCTTCATGCCTTTATAGTTCTTGGGAGCTCTGCTGCTCAGGAAAGGGCCCCTTATGACAGTCTAGAGGCAGGTCTTTCCCCTACATGTAATAAATTTTAAGGACCTTATAGAGACACTTATGGTCATCTCATATAAGAATGATTTTTTTCTTTTTAATTAGCTCTTAAGTAGCTAAAATTAGTCAGTTTTCGTTCTCAATAATGTCCATATTATTGAATGTATGGTTTTGGTAGTGCCTAAGAAGCTACGAAACTCCCCCTAGTTTTTCATAAATTTATATATCTTTCTACAAAATGAATTCTCCTGGAAAATTTTTATTAGAACAAGACTTTGGAATTTTCACTTTTTTTTTTTTTTTTGAGACAGGGTCTCACTCTGTTGCCCGGGCTAGAATGCCGTGGCGTCAGCCTAGCTCACAGCAACCTCAAACTCCTGGGCTCAGGTGATCCTCCTGCCTCAGCGTCCCGAGTAGCTGGAACTCCAGGCACGTGCCACTATGCCCGGCTAATTTTTTGTATATATTTTTAGTTGGCCAATTAATTTCTTTGTATTTTTTAGTAGAGACAGGGTCTTGCTCTTTCTCAGGCTGGTTTCGAACTCCTGACCTTGGCTGATCCTCCTGCCTCGGCCTCCCAGAGTGCTAGGATTACAATTGTGAGCCGCGACGCCCGGCCTGGAATTTCACTTTTTGAAGGACATTTGATAAAGTATGTCATAATCAGAGATGTTGTATAATCAGCTAGAACAAAATATTTAACCTTTTCATTTAAAATTATAAATGTTAGCAGAAGAAAATGATGCAGAGTAGCCTGCGCCCTAAGTATGGAGACAAGACAGATTATACATGTGCCAAGTAGAACTTTTGTGCCCTATAAATTCCTGAAAATAAATTTCAAGATTCTCAAGAGCACTAGAAATTCTGTTTTTAATGGATACCTATTTCATAGATACCGATTTGTAGTTTCCTAAAACATTTGCATTTCTCCCATTTCTGCAAACTTAAGCTGCTTGCAAGATATAAATATAAAAATAGATGATTTTTGATTCAAAGGACTGACATTTCAGTGCTTGATATTATATATGTCAGTGCTTGATAGTTTGTTATTGCTACAGTAATTAAAACCAATTCTTCGAAATTGATTTACTCATTTGATGTGCCTTACTTTAACTGTGGAACCATCTACCACACTTGAAAATGCACATCCTAGAAAGAGAGGCTATCTTCCTTAGAAAAAGCCTGGCTCTAAATGATTATTTCTATCTGATGTTACAGAAAAAGCTTCGACAATAGGCACATATCAATTCTGCACAATTCAGCTCATCTTTCCATGATTGGTGCATAATAGATACTATTGTAGCTGTTCCAAGCGTTCTTGTTCCTCTCCGTCACTCTCTATCGTACCATGACTGTAAAGACAATGAGTGTGTTGTTGCTTTTAAGATGCTTTGATCTACTGCAGCATCTAGAGGAACAACTGAAAAAAGGGGGTGGAAAGAGATTTCCAGAAACTATCCATGTTGCTATTGATGCTCATTCCTGTGCAGAGCTGAAAAACGCCACCAAACCCAAGATTAGAATAAATGTAGACCAATTAATGCAAGAAAGAGGCCAATGTTTGATGTGTTTCTGTTAATCATATTAGAGCAATAACTATAATATCAAAGCTGATATTAGAATTAAAAGCTCAACATCTTTTATGTTTTATTGAAGCTAAATGTGTTTCACAGCAACTAAAAAGATAAATTTTCTATTTTCCCTATGTCTTTTGGGTCCAAAATAGCAGTGTGAGTAAAAAAGAAGTAAAAAGCATAAGGAACAAATAAACAATGTTCTTTCTTCCCATTAGAGGCTCTCTATATAAAATTCTTCTTTTTGTCTGGAGCTGTTTTGCACTGTATACAGATTTTTGATGGTATATTTTGAAGTATGATGCCCTGGAAAGTGATTTTACAATACAGGTTGTTATTTTTCTTACCATAGTAAGGAATGGAAAATAAAAGAATTTATTAATATCTTACTGCTTGCTGTTTAGAACAAAACAAGTTTAAAATTCCGCTGCTATTAATATATTTGATATTGCCGAGAGTATATATAGTAGGACAAAATATTGTTCACCTTACAAGATCCTTTACTGTATTAATCTTAGGGTATCTTTTTGTTTGTTTGTTTTAGAGACAGGGTCTTGCAATGTTGCCCAGAGTCTGGACTTGAACTCTGAGGCTGAAGTGATTCTCCTGCCTCAGCCTCCTAAGTAGTTAGACTATAGACCGGTGCCACCATGCTCAGCTAATCTTAGTTATTTTATATTTGATTTTGCAAAGAAAAAAAGATTAATGTATTGATTTTAGAATTAGAGTTACATTAAAGCATATTTATATTTTCATTCATATTAAATGTTTTGTAAGAGAGCATCACATCTTCATTAATTATCAATGTTTTGTTTAAATTATAGCACTTTTTATTCTAAATATTTCTTATATTCTACTATTGGTAAATTGTTATATTATTTTTAAGTGATTATTGTAGACTTTACACTATAGATCACTAACTTATCATAGTCAACCTTCAAATGTTATTTCACATACAGTGAAAGGACCTTACCACAGTATTCTTTCATTTCCTCCCTCTTATCCAATAAGCTGTTTTTGTCATACTTTTTACATTTATATATATCAAAACTACTCATTGCATTGTTACTATTTCTGCATTATCTTTGAAAGCAATTCAAAATATGGGAAAAAAATCTATTATATTTTTACAATTATTTTTACTCTTTCCAAAACACTTATTTCTTTGGATAGTTCCCATTTTCAATCTGATATCATATTTCTCTGTCTAAAGAAATATCTTAACAAGTACAGGCCTGATGGCAATAAATTCTCTAAGCTCATATTTGCCTGAAAAATTCTTTATTTTGTTTTCATTGTTAAAAGGTATTCTTGTTCCGTATGAAAGTCATGTTAATAGATTTTTTCCATTGCTTAAAAGATAGCACCCCATTTTCTTTTGTGTTACAGGGTTTCTAATGAGAAGTCTAATGAAATTATTATCTTTGTTCCTCCTTATGGAATATTTCTTTTTTTCTTGCTGCTTTCCATGTTTTTCTTTTTACCATTGTTTTTTAGCTGTTTGATTATCATATGTATGGGTGTGTTTTTAGGAATTTATACTGCTCGAGGTTCTGTGAGCTTCATAGATCTGTGGCTCACTTTTTTCCGTAAGTTATAGAAAATTTTCTGGCTGGGTATTTGTCTCTTGGTATTTTCATTCTGTCCCATTCTCTCTCCCCTTCTTTTGGGACTCTGATTTCATGTATGTAAGACCATTTGATGTTGTCCTAAAGGTCTTGGGAGCTCTGTTCTGTTTTGGGTTTGTTTATTTAGATTTTCTTCCACTGTTTTCATTTCTGAATTTCAATTTGAATAAATTCTACTGGCCTATCTTTAAGTTTACTTACTTTCTCAGCTATGCTTAGTGTGCTAATGAGTTCATTGAAGAAATTCTTCATCTCTGATAACGTGTTATTTTTAGTGTTTCATTTGACTTTTAAAAATTATTTCTTCCCACCTGCTGAAATCCTCCATCTGCTCATAAATGTTCACTTTTTCCATGAGTTTCTTGTGAATTAGAGTTATTTAAAATTCTCTATCAGAAAATTTCAACATCTGGGTCATTTTAAAACTAGATCTTTAATTACTTTATCTCTTCATGATGGATTGGTTTTCCTTGTTTCTATTTTCTGCCTTACAGTTTTTTATTGAATGCTTGATATCATATGTAGAACAGTAGAGACTGAGATAAATAGTATTTATGCCTAAAAATGGGCATACCTCTTCTTTTGTCACTATTTTAGTGTGTGATCTTGAGGTATTCTAATCAGAAGTTTCATTTTGTTACTGCTCTTATAGCCTTCAGTTTAACACAGACTTCAAATACCTCTAGCAGTAGGCTGCTATTACCTTGTGCTTTGAATAGAAACTAAGGTGTCAGAAGTTTTTTCTAAGTGTTCATGCTCCGCCCTCATGTTTGGCAATACCTGCGTGTCTGAGCTAATAAAGGAGCCTCTCTTCACTCTCTTGCTACACATAGTAATAGATTCAGGGTAGGGAGCAGTGGTGGAGGTAGTTCTTTTGTCTCATTCTGGCCTCTGCGTGTGTCTGGCCCTCGGGGGGTGGTACTTACTTAGCACTCCTAGGTATCCTCACTGTCTTTGTTTGGTCTTAAGGAGAGAGTTCTCTGTCCCAGCCCAGCATTTATAGATCTTTTCTGGGTATCGATTTAGGATCCGAGACAAGATAGTTTTCTGACCTTTCCAAGGATAAGGGGTTTTAGTTTCTACTTTGTTAAAAATTAATTGTGTCTTCCTCAAAACTCATATGTCAAAGCCCTAACTTCCAATACTTGAGCCTTTGTAGAAGTTATTAAGTTAAAATGAGGTTGTTAGAATGGACCCTAATCGAATCTGAGTGGTGTCCTTATAAGGAAAGGAAATTTGGACTCACACAGACTTTTGGGATTGCGTATGTACAGAGGAAAGACCATGTGAAGGCACAGTGAGAAAGTGGCTAACTGCAAGCCAAGGAGGGAGGCCTCAGAAGAAAGCAGACCCAGCAATGTTTTGATCTTGGTCTTTAGCCTCCAGAACTGTGAAAAAATAATTTTCTGTGGTTTAAGCCACCCAGTCTGTGGTATTTTGTTATGGCAGCCCTAGCAAACCAATGCAACATACCCCTTCCTTCCCCCACCCCAGGTCCCTCAACAGCAGATCTCTGCCTATGTCCTGAAGCTCTTGTCATATTTCTTCATTTCTTTCATTCTTTTTTGGTTCTGTTTTTTCAGCTTGCATAATTTCAATTGCTCTATCTTCTAATTCCTTATTCTTTCTTCTGCCAGGTCAAATCTAATATTGAGCCCCTCTACTGAATTTTTAACTTTAGTTATTAGTAATAATTTTAGTTTATTTTCTACAATTTCTATCTCTTTATTAATGTCTATTTGATGCAACATTATTATTATACCTTTCTTCTTTAATCTTGGTTTGCTTTACTTCTCTGAACATGTTTATGATGACTGGTATTTTTCTGAAAAATCTAACATTTAGTTTCTCTCAGAGGCAGTTTCTGCTGCCTTACTTTTTTCCAGTGTATGGGTCATACTTTTTCTGTTTCTTTGCATGCCTTATAATTTTTTGTTGAACATTTTATACAATGTATTGCAGCAACTCTGAGTACTATCCACATTTAGAAAAAGAGGGTATTATTATTTTTGTTTATTTATCTAGTGCTTGATTAAATTATTTTAGTGAAATCTATTTCTCTTCACCTGTAAGGAGGTACAGCTTTGGGTATGCCCACGGTTACCCTGGGATGACATTGATACTCAGGAGTTCTCTTGATCTCCTTCCTTTATCATCTTCAGTTGTTAAATTCCACCAATTGTGGGCTGAGTATATTCTATTGTTTTTAATAATGCTCTGGGACATAAATTGTTCTAGAAACTAATCCAATCAAATTGTGACTCCTTTGACAGAAACTCAGTCACTGAGTTTCTGAAACTCACCCACTGCGCCCAGCACTAGTGAGTGGGAGCTAGAGTGAGCATGGCCCCAGTATTTCAGCATTTCATCATGCTGCACCCACAGTATTGTCTCTGTTCCACGAGTGGGAGATGAGCAGAAGGGAGCCCCCTCTCCTCAAGTGAGTTCACCCAGGACTTTGCCTGAGCAACAGGTGGTTGGAAGCACGAATGGGAAACACTGAGAGGCTCTGCTCATCCTGGTAGGAAAGCCTTCCATCTGGGAGTTGGGAGGAGAGAGAGACTTGTGTTGTTAGAGACAACAGTGGGGAGTAGAGTTGGTCTCACTGAGCTGGGAGGGAGAGGGAGAGACCATTCTTGGCTCAAATACCATGTACTGTTGCCTTTATTACTGAATTTTCACGGATAGTCTTAAATAGATGTTTGTCCATTTATCAGGTCAGCGATCCTGTTCTCGGTTCTTAGTTTGCTGTTGGCTGAAGAATGAACAGACACGCTGAAAGCAAGGTAAGCATGAAAATGAGGTTTATAGAGCAAGAGCAAGATAAGTTCACCACACACAATGAACAGGCCCCCTGTCATAACAAGAGGCTCTAGTTATCGTCTGGGGTCCTGTTTTACACTATCCAGATTGGGCTGTCTTCTGTGGTTCAAACAGTCACCATGAAACCACTTTTATGGACAGTTAATGGAATGATAATCAGCTATGGGTTACTCTAGACCACTTCCCAGATCCTATTGTGCCTGGGCTGCCTGGCCCTAGGGCTTGGGAGTTCCCTGAATTCTTTTGCAGATTGGTAGGGTGTTCCTCCTTCCTCTGGGTATGGCAGTTGCTTGGGGCAGGATTAGGGTGGGGCAGCACCAAGACCGGATGCCCATCCTTATCTTTCTTCCCCAGGCAGGGCAGTTGCTCAAGGCAGTATGAAGGTGAGGTGCCCACCTTTGTCCCTAGGATAGCCAGAGATCCCTTACTATCTACATTACATCCGTTTGCTCTTTGCCCTTGGGACCCTTTCCGGAGCTTTTAAAGACAACTTTATTGAAGTATAATTTACATAGCATGCCATGACTCCATTTTAAGTGTACAATTAAATGATTATTAGTAAATTTACCAAGTTGTACAGCTATTCACATAAATCAGTTTTAGAAGATTTCCTTCCCCCTATTGAGATCCGTAATTCCCATCCCGAACTACATTTCAAGCATGCCCCTCCACTCCGCAATGCTCACCGCATCCCTCAGTATTTTTTGAGTGAATCAGAGAGTTGAGGCTGTAAGGTAAAGCAAGTTAACTGCATTCCTTAGTTGTCCCTCAGTACCATGAGGACACAAAAACTGGTCAACCTTGAGAGAGTACAAGACAGAACGGCCACCACATAAGCAGGTAAGAAGAAATTAGATAATATGCTTCCTACATGGCAGCATGAGGATCTGCAGTGCCCTGTTCCCAGTGAAAACTATGGAAAGAATAGTCATTTAAAAGACAGCCTCAACTCTCTGATTAACTCAAAAAAATTATGATTGTGTAGGTTATATGGCTTTTCTTCATTGTTAGTTGGAAATGACATTTTCTTGTGACTTTTTACATCCTAAGTCTATAATTTCTGTTTATTTTTATATTAAGTAACAAATGTCTAACTCCCCTACTTTGTAGATTGTGAAAATATAATATGAGCAGTTTGAGAAGCAAAAAATGAGAAAAAAATAAGATTATTCTAAGCTTTTGGGAAAAGAAAAATAACTCAGAGCATTCTCAGTTATGCAAAATTTATCAGGCCCAGAGAGACATGAGTTTGGGACTTTAGTCATGACCCCCCCTGCCCAAGGGCATGCCATGCCCACAGGCAATTGTTTAAAGGCATTTTGTTCCTGACTAGCTGCCTCACCCTTTGTCTTCATGTTCCTGGAATTTGTGATACAAAGAACAACTTATAGCCAATCAGTAGTTTATGTTATTTTAATGTAAATTCTTGGTAAACAACTTTGCAACTGCCTCTTCTTTTTTGCTTTAAAAACCCACTTGTAACTGCTGCTAATCAGAGTGTATATTCATGGCAACTTGGATCTATGCTCCCAGGTGGCCATCCTCAAGCTTTGAGCTCGAATATACTCTATACTTAATCATATTTTCTGAATCTCATTATTTAAGGTTGACATTTTCTATGTCTACACAATATTATTCAGTATAAATATGTCTAGACCTTATTAAAATAAACTGGTTTTGATCACCCTCTGAATTTCCAATGTATTCAGATGTAGACTATTAATCCAATCATTTATTTCACAAAATTTAGTAAGCACTTCTTTATATGATGCTCTGCACTATAGTTGTCAAGGAAAGGGGAGTAAATCTTGAGTCTTACCCTCTGAAATGTCAGTCTACCAGGAGAAACACACATGCAGACAGATAACTAAATAAAGACTTAAAAAAGGAGATAGCATAAGTTAACTCTGAAGAATGAATAAGAGTGTTTAAGAAAAGGAATGTTGGGAAAGTCTATTGAAGTAAAAGCCAGAACAAAAGCTTTCTAGAAAAGTTTGATACATCTAAGAATTGGATACAAGATGTTCAGGAAATAAAACCAGAAACATGGGTCAAGACATGTTAATAAAGGAGGTTGTATCTTGATAAAGAGTTTGGATTCCAGGGTGTTTTGACCAGAAAAACCATGGAGCTTGTTTTAGCAAGGAAGTGGCATGACCATACCTTTTAAAACTTACTATTTTAGGAAAATAACCCTGGTTGCAATGTGATAGGTGAAACCTATGTAAAGGCTGTCATATGGACCAACAATTATTTGGACTTGGAATACAGCTATGACTATGTGGATAGAAAAATATTGAAACCTACTTTTATGGTGGAATTGACAATTTCTTGACTATTCAGCCACAGCAGTTTAGGAAAAAGGAGGAATGTAAAATGACTATACGTTTCTGGCTTGTGAGTCTAATTAGATTGTTATAATTGACTGACTTTATGGATGCAAGGGAGAGAACCTCATCTGAGAACGGAGATAATGAGTTCAGATTTAAACATGTTAAATTTGAGTAACCCAGATATCCCAGTGAAGATTCTAATAAGCAGCAGGTAATATTTGTCTGCAGCTCCAGACCAACATGAAGGTGAGAACAGTCAGGCCTCGATTTAGATCAGGATTTCTTAAATAAGTTATTTTAATTTCATTTTTAAAGTACAGATAATGCTAGCTACTTCGTAGAGCTTTTAGTGAGTGATTAAATTAGATGTGCATAGTGACTCAATAAAGGACAGCTATGATGGTATTTATCTTGTTTGTAATTAACACATAATTATACATGTTTATGGGGTACAGTGTGATTTTTCAATACATGTGTACATTATATAACGATCAAACCAGATTAGTTAGCATTGTCCGTCACCTCAAACCTTTATTATTTCTTTGTGGTAATAACTTTCAAGATCCTCTTTTCTAGCTATCTTGAAATATACAATACATTGTTATTAGCTCTAGTCACCCTACTGTGTAATAGAACACCAGAATTTATTCTTCCTATCTAATTGTTGATGCTGATTATTTTTAAAGTAATTATTTGGATTAACATAAATGAATTAAGTCATCTAGACATAATATCTACAGGTCGAGTATCCCTCATCCAAAATGCCTGGTACTAGAAATGTTTTGAAGTTCAGATATTTTTTTTTTATTTTGGAATATTTACATCCTACTTACCAGTTAATCATCCCTAAGTTGAAACTCGGAAATCTGAAATGCTTTGTGGAGCATCATGTCAGCACTCAAAAAGATTTGGGAACGTTTTGTATTTTCAGATAGGGATACTCAACCTATAATGTATTTGAAGTTATGCCCAGGGGAGTGCTTCAAGGTACAGTTTTGTGTGTTAACAAAATACTTCAACTTTAGGTCAAGTTTGATACTTTAGGGTAGCAGAGCAGGAGAAAATCTAAATAGAGTTTGAGATTTGTTTAATATTTTGTACTTTCTAAAGTACCTTCCCATATATCATCAAATTCTCAAAGCCATCCTTTGAAGCAGGTGTGATCACCTGATTTTATAAGGTTTATGATATGCCTGCTTAAGCCCAATCGTGAAATATAGAACTGAACTTGCAAGTCTGACATCTGACTCATAACCTATAGCTCTGCCATATCAAGTCTACCACTCTGAGAGTTCAACATTCACCCCCCTGTTCTGGACCTTACCCTAGACCTCAATAAAACAGCTCTATGAAATACTGCATTGGGAATACAGCTCTGCTTCACAACCTTTCTGGCCTGAAAGCACTTTAGTAGTTTATTACCCCCATTAGAAAAACATCTCCAAGAAGAAGACAAAAGATCAGAACCTACAACTAAATTAATGTGTTAAGTGTATAATTCAATTAAATAATTTGAAGATGTAGGTAATATTTATTTTTTCCAAAGTCTGTGTTGAAATTCTAATGCTGTTATGAAATTAAACTAATCAGATTATAAAAAGGTTATTCTCTAAAAATTCATTCCACACAAACTCAGTGCTGTCCTGAATAATAGTTACCCTTACAGAAAAACTAATACATCTTATTAGCTCTAAATCAATATGATAAACAAAGTTTAAAATAAATGAAGCAAAAATTATATATATATATTCTTGACTTTTTTTCCCTTTTTCATCTCTTCAACACTGAAAAGTTTTTTTCTTGAGTTTAAAAGACAAATGTTATATAAAGAAAGTTGAAACATATGAACAATATTTTTTGTTAACAAGTCTGTGATGCATTTTTTGAAAACTTACTCCTCTAGTGACAATATTACTTACCATCATGTGAAAAGTCAGTTTTGCCATCTGCAAAATGGATTTTGTTTTTAACATGAATTAATGGTGACATTGGCAGTTTTCCCTCTTTTCGGGAATCTCAAAACATTCATAAAAGTGCTACTTTTGCTATTATAAGAACACTTTCTCTTCAAGCTAGTTTTTATTTCTTTCTTATATTTTGTGACATAATGTCCCATGACATTGGATGATGGGAGTTTAATTCTGTTCAGGCACATAACTGCTGCAGTGCATGGAAGATAACAGCAATAGATCTGGAATTCATCTACAAGGTATAATTATCCATTAAATGATCCAGTTTATGCTGGACATCTGTAGCATTTAGTTGTAATTAATCAAGAATGGGAAATATAAAAATATTAAATGAGGAAAAGCATTCTGTCTCCTGCTTTTTCTCTTTCACTAAAAGAGAAAGCAAACATTTTAGAATTATGAGTAAATTATGAAAAAGGTTTATATAAAAGAAAATCTTGAGTCCTCGAAGTTTGAAAATAAATAACTCTCAAGAAAATTGATTCTTGGTAAAGACCTTTATTGATAGGTCCAAAATGGAAGGTGTAAAAGGAAAAATATGTTATGATTGAAAGAAGAAATAGGAAAAGAGAATGGAGGAGAGAGCCACCTTTTAGGAAGTTTCAGGCTAGCCATTATGCTTTGAGTAAAAGTTGATTGATCAAATATGATTCTAATATTCTCTGTCTACCCAAGCCTGGGAAAGACAGTAAGATATACAGAAAGATCCAGGAACAACACTCCAATATAATTTTCAAGATTATGTGCATTTTATGATAAGCATAGGTGAATCCAAAAATATATAATTGTTCTGGTAGAATTTCAGGTGCTCTGGCACCTGAACAGAAGAAAAATTTAATTCAGTAAACAACTGAGGGGACGTCTGTTATCTTACCTGCACTGTTTTTACTACTGGGAATACAGAGATGAGTAAAACCTTATTCCTGCTCTTGATGATAAACTAAGAATTCAGGCAGTGCGTGAAAGAACACTCCAAAAAACAAACAAAGACTATAATAAACCACTGCAGTAGTAATATGAATAAGTTATCATCAAGACACAGAGAAATAACTGCTTAACTATTTAGCCTAAAAGAAGCAGACATGCAGAACATTAAACAGCCTCTCAAAGGAAGTGGCACTTGAGCTGGCATTTGACAGATGAATAGTTGTCTCCAGGTGGACCAGAGGAAGAGGTGGGGATCTTTTAAATTTCTCATAGGCTTTGGAAACACTTTGAAATGCTTAATGTCATAGCAGACATATTTAAAATATGCTCAGATTTGACATTAAAGTGTACTTTATAATTCATTATGAGTTGAATTACATTTGACAAGAAGCTATGATGTACATTTTGTAGACATTAAATGGTCATCAACTGAATTTTGTGAGGTTATTTTTTCATATATTTAATATAATACATTTTCCCCATTTTCCTGCATTTTCTTGGAAAACTCATGGTCTCCAAGCACAGTTCCTATGGTGCCTAATGAAAAATAATAACTGCAGAGAAGGCATTCCAGCCACAGAATTCAGCTTCAACACAGGCTCTGGGAAGATGTGTATTTGAGTAGAAAAGTATCTAAGTCTGTTTGGGCTGCTATAACACAATGCCTTGAACTGGGTGGCTTATACACAATAGAAATTTATTTCTCACCATTCTGGAGGCTGTGAAGTCCAAGGTCAAGGCTCTGGCAAATTTGGTGTTTAGTGAGGACTTACTTCTGGGTACATAGATGGTCATCTTCTCACTATGTCCTCACGTGATCGAAGGGGTGAGGGACATCTCAGAGGTTTCTTCAATAAGGGCACTAATCTCATTCTTGGGGCTCCTCTCTCATGACCTAATCACCTCCCCAAAGTCCCACATCCAGATATCATCATATTGGGGAGTAGGTTTCACCATATAAACTTGAAGGGGACACTCACATTCAGTCTTTATCAAAAACTCTCCCAAATAATATCACTGATTAACCCTTTGTAGATACACACATTTCCACATTTGTATAAGCCAGTCTACCCTGTAGTCAGATGTCATCAGCAAAGTGCCTGAGTGAGGGTCTGCCCTGAGAATTTATTTCCTCACTGACTCTGTAATTGTGAATAAGTCCCTTAGCCTCTTCAGCCTGTTTCTTTATTCATAAAACAAGGATAATGCTATAGTACTATAAACGTGTTGCATTTGAAATTTCGTATGGAAGACTTCCTAGAGAATTAGCATTATAGCAGCCACAATAACCCAATGCTTTTTATCTACCACTTTTCTTTGAACTCAGGAATGGCAAAAGTGAATTACTTCTCCCTTCTTTACTTGTAGAAAGCATTGAAAAAAAACTTTGCTTCGAATAGAAAACACTTAAGAAATCTTGATTTTTCTTTGTGAATTGTCATGTGCAAAATCACACTTGATTGATACCATGTAATAATACTTAGTTCCAGCTGTGAGGAATTAGGTTGGTGTTCTTCCCACAAATACAAAGAGCAACAGCAATGTGGTTTGAGGCATTTGGGGCTGAAAAAGATGGCTAATGGTGTAAATGTAGCAAATAAGTAAAACATTTAAAAACATTGCTGGGTGCAGTGGCTTATGCCTACAATATTTGTGGGGCTGAGGCAGGAGGATTGCATGAGGACAGGAGTTTGAGACCAACCTGGGCAACAGAGCAAGACCCTGTCCCTAAAAAAATAAAATAAAATAAATTAGCCAGATGTGGTGGCTCATGCTTGTAATCTGGAGGCTGAGACAGGAGCCCAGGAATTTGAGGTTGTAGTGAGCTATGATTGCACCAATGCACTCCAGCCTGGATGACAGAGTGAGACCCTGTCTCTAAATAAATACACAAAAATTTGATAAGCAGACATTTTAAAAATGTAAGTTAAGCTAAACATTTTATGGGGAAAGTTCACAATTGAAATAATGTTGTCTAACTTACCTATATGAAACTAGCAACTTTTGGTTGTATAGCTGTATACTATTAAATTTTGTGCTTCTCAGATTTGCAGTTGTTGCTGCTGTTAGTATTTGAGTTTTGTTGTTGTTAGGCATTTACTTTTTTTTTATTTGTAATTAGGGGACTACAATGATGTGCCAAAGCATTACAAGGTATATATTGAGAAATCTCTTTCCTGTCTCTGTTCCCAACTGCCAAGTCCCCACCCCTCTGTTCCAATCTTCCCAGTCTCATCCCCCTATACTCCTACAAGTAACTGCCATTATACTGCCTACAAGTAACACTAACATTAAATACTTTGGTTAAAAATTAAAATTTGATCTAATTACCCCGATTTGATCATTATGTATTACATAGATGTATCAAAATATTACATATACCTCCAAAATGTGTATAACTATGATATATCAATTGTTAAGATACCAATAATTTTAAAATAAATGATAAACATTTTAAAAATTAAAATTTGAGTATTTCATTATTTATAGGAGAAAACTAATGGGCATTTTTTTTACAGTCAGAGAAATTAATTTCAGAAGCAAAATCTTTGAAAATTGGGGAAAAAAGGGACTTAGAAAACAAGTGGAAAGCCTCTGTCCTCATGAGTCTATCCTATTTAACAAATTCTTCCCTGAGAAGGAGCTGTGTAATTAACCATTTGTATGCCTGCTGCTGCAGCTTTTATTTTTACAAAGAAACTCCAAAAACACTCTGAAAATGGATAGGATTAAGTATATGCCCTGTCAAATTCACAGCATCGTAAAATTTCCTCACAGGTAGTAATATCAGTATTCTATCACCACCTTTTTATTTTGTAAATGAGAAAACAGAGCTCATAGACATTCATGAGACTTCTGAAGTTTTTATTCCCTTCCTTCTAATACATGGATATTTTTTAATAGTTATGTGATAAATTTAGTCACCTGTACAAGCTAAGAATATAAATGTAATTTAAATATGCATTGATATTATAAAAATGTATTTGTTGAGTGAAATTAATTGTTAGATATCAGGATAGAGTCAATGTTAATGAATGAATGTAAAAATATTTTTCAGTTTTCTTTGGAATAAAGTATAATACATATAAATTGCAGCACTCTTCACTTATCAGAAAGGCCTGTTTGCCTTATATTATTAACTGAATTATTCTTGGATCTAAAACTAGTGGTTTCTTACTTGACTCAGAGCATTTTTTATTTGTATTTGTTCCAGCACCTTCCATAGGGCCTGGCACATAAGAGGTGCCAAATATATATTTGTTGACTTATGAACCAATTATATATTACAAAATTAGTATTTGCTATTTTTTCATTTGATATTTAATATCCATGACCTAAAAAAGGTTTGGAATTCAAAATTAGTATTTATTTACTGTAAGAAAACAATGTAAAAATGAAAAATTTTGTAAAGGGTGATTTTTTTAGTTTCATATTCTATTACATACATAACACAATTAGGAAATTATTAAAATAAGCAATTTACCTAAAGTCACAGCTTTCAAGTGGGTAGAGGCAGGATTCCAACTCAGTCTGTCTCTAGAATTTGTATTCTGGTCTATGAGGCCTACCTGCCTCCCACAAAGTGCATTCCATAGTACTAATCACAGTAATAAATGACACTGTAGATACCCATTGATAAGGCACATGCTTTAAGTTGGTTTTCAATGAGTTGAATGGGTTGCACTGAACTAAATCATTTACACTCTCTTCCCTGGTTCTGCTAAATAGGATAAACCTAGTGGTTGCTCGATGGAGCTAGAAGAGTGATCTGTAGTTAATGGAACAAAGGAGTTTTCTGGTTAAATCTAAGATAACTATTAATAGCCTTTTTCAGATGTTTGAATGTTTATAGAGTATTGTAAATATTGCAATTGTAGTCTACTTCAAAATATAATTTGAGAGTTCAAATGATTTCCTTCTTCCTGAACCTTACAATACAGAAGAGAATCCACTCCTTTCCTGCAAGTAGAAAACCTGAAATTTAATTATGGGAAATGAGAACATAAAGGTGCAAACTTGTTTTTCTCTCTTTGCCTTTGAAATCCATCACCTCTCTTTACCATGGAGACAAAAGATTATTAGAAAACTTTTTTTTTCTTATGCAATACTTCCTGGCTTTCATATCTCATAAATTTGAAATGTTTTGAATTTTTATAGTTTAGTGGTTCTTAAGAAAGTATTTATCTTTCTGTTTGTTTTTCTGAGAGCATTTAGAAGAAGAAAATATTTTAACTCTCATTCGTCATGTAGCAGTTCCTAAGCACTCCAATATATTCTTTAAAATCTATTAGTTTGGAATTGAAAGCCTTATGATCTTAGGGATATTTTTGAGTTTTCCTAGTTTTCTCTCTTGGCACCTTCTAAAACTTCCAGAGTTAACCTTAACATTGCATTCCTGAAATGAAATGAGTATCATTTTAAGTTGTAGTCATTACCACAAGAAACCAAGTTGGTGTCCAAGGGTACATGTTTTCATTCACACTACCTAATATAGAATTATCAGGGGAGAAATCTGAATAAGAAACTTTCCAGAAATTAGGAATTTGCTAATCTAGATATTTAAAATTTGGAAAAAATATGATTGGCAAACATTTTTTTGCTTTAAAAAGAAAATATGTAGCCGGGCGCGGTGGCTCACGCCTGTAATCCTAGCACTCTGGGAGGCTGAGGCGGGCGGATCGCTCAAGGTCAGGAGTTCAAAACCAGCCTGAGCAAGAGTGAGATCCCGTCTCTACTATAAATAGAAAGAAAGAAATTAATTGGCCAACTAAAGATATATATAGAAAAAATGAGCCGGGCATGGTGGCGCATGCCTGTTGTCCCAGCCACTTGGGAGGCTGAGGCAGAAGGATTGCTTGAGCCCAGGAGTTTGAGGTTCCTGTGAGCTAAGCTGACGCCACGGCGCTCACTCTAGCCTGGGCAACAGACTTCCACCCAGTCACAAAAAAAAAAAAAAAAAAAAAAGAAAGAAAGAAAATACGTGAAGCACAATCTAACCACTTTTGGTGTTTTGCATTTTACAGCAGTTTTCATTGTTATGAAGTATCAACTATATGAATATACCAAAAACTATCCATTCTACTGTTCATGGATATTTTGGTCTATTTCTATTTTGGAGTTATATAAATAATGCTGTTTTGAACATTCTTGGATGTGCCTCTTGGTAAACATATATATGCATGTTTGCTAGGTATGTATCTAAGAATAGACATGCTATGTATTCATATAAATGTGTGTTTAGCTTTAATACAAAAAGGGCACATCAGTTAATCTCAAACACCTTTCCGGAAATCTCACGTAATACTTATGAGTACACACAGCCACGTACCTAGCTGCAAGGAAGGGAAGGCAAAAATGGATTTTTTAGCTAGATCCATTTTCATCCTTAATAAAATCTAAATTCTGTTACCAAAAAAGAAAGAATTGATTATGTGTCACAAGGAGAGGTCTCTGCCATACTACTACTCCCTCAGCCCTTGCTATCCAGGAGACAACTATTGCTAATTGTCCATCTAGTGATTTCAGTAAAAATCCCAGAGTCATTCTTCATTCTGCTCTTCTAATCTGTCAACAAGTCCTCTGAGTTCTATTTCCAAAATACATCTTGAATCTGTCATCTTGTCTCCTTTTCTTCTGCTATCCCTTAATATAAGCCATCATCCTCTCTTGGATAGGTGTGCTACTGCAAGGGCCTGTTTTCTTCCAGTTTTGCTCCCCTGACATCCATGTAGCAATCAGTGTGGTTTAGTTTTGCCTTGGTATTTTTTCTTTTGGTTTATTTTTTTCCTATTAAAGCCACGTTAGCTCTCTACCTAAAAACTTTCAGTGACTTCCTATTTATTGTACTTAAAGCAAAAGGTCAATTTTCTATTAGTGGCTGCAAGAACATCAACATGTACATACCACTCTCACACTCTGCTCTCTCAGCTGCAGCCAGAAAAACTTCATACACATCAAATTCTCTCCCACTTGAGGATCTTTGCACCAGAACACGCGCCTTTGGGCTTTTTTGGTTTTGTTTGCTCATTTTGTTTGCCGTTTGTCTTTCACTGCTTTGTAAGCCTTAAGTAAGGCTTGTCTGAGCTCTTCACCCAAACCTGGAACAGGATGTCCTGGTAGTGCTCAGTACTGTAGAATGAACAAATACATCTCTTATTTGTGAGGCTATGAGCAGTTTTTATTTATTATTATGGCTTCTATTCTATTCTAAATATTCTGAATATTCTTTAGCAAACATGGATTGCTTTTGAATGTTAAAAGGGTTTATTTTAATGAGTACATTAAGTAATTTGTAGTATATAATTAAGTCTGAAGTTAACTAATTGATGCCAACTAATATTTTGCAGTAGCACCTACAGTACTTAAGATATGGGCTAAGAACATCAGGTAACAAACAAATCAGACACACATTACAGCCTTCAGGAGCTTACAGTTTTGAAATGGGAGCTAAGAAATAAGCATAGCTGTCTATATTCTAATCTAGACTTTGGCAAGTACAGGAAAAAATACACAAATTAGATGTGAGATACTTTTATATAACCTTCCATGTACCTCATACAACTATTATACTATATGAACATGGTTCCTTGTGCAGCTCTTGCATAGACAAATTCAAGTTGTTGCTTGTTCTTTTAGTAAAAAAATTTTTCCATTCTGTTTGTCACTATTTATTCCAAACACAAATCCAAAATAAGCATAACAAAAGAATCAACAAAACAAACAAAACAAATAATTAACAAACAAAACCACCACTCTCTGAAGCAAATTCCTAAGTATGCCTGCCATCGCTATCTTTTAGGTATTGGGAAAGTATTTTTCAACACTTGGTTGAACTTAAAGATACTGTTCATCTTCAGGAGAAATGAGCAGTTTATTTGATATATGCTGGATTAATCTGCCTTTTTTAGAGGATTGCAGCCTCAGGGAAAGGCACCATTAGGAAGTTAAAGATGAAAAATTTTAAGTCCTCCAAAGAACACTAGATATGGTAAAACTGAATTAAAAAAGAAACATTTAATAGCCTTAGTTTATCTTAAAGAGTAAATGCCTCGTAACATTGAAAGATATTTAGTAAACTGTTTATAAGAACCAAGACTAATATCACATAAAACATGGCAAGATTTAGCAATGTTATGGGGCTATTTAAAATTACTTTGATGATTCCTTTTTCTTTTATTTTCCCAGTTATTTCTTGAGAGGTATTTGTAGCTATAGTTTTGTTAATATGAGGCATCCTCAGAATTCTAGACATGAACTACATAATAGTAGTTAACATTTTTTATGTAAACACAGTACCATGCAAAGGAATCCAGTCATATTTCTCCTATATCCTTATAAAGCCTAATCCTGCCCAGGTTCATCTTAGGGATTTAATATGTATTTGTTTATTTTACTACACTGTTGAGAAAATACTGTATTGGGAATTTATATCATTCTCAACTCTATCACTTATTAAAAGGAATACCCTGGACTGGTCTTTCATAGACTATTTCGCTTTCATAGACTATTTCACTTTTAAGGATCCCTGGCTGTAAATCCTGTAGTTTTCTTTAGTTTTAGTTTCCTTCCTTCCTTTTCACTCTCCCTCCTTGTCCTCCTCCCTCCTTCCCTTCCTTCCTTTTTCTTTCTCTTTCTTTTTTTCTTCCCTTTTCCTTTCTTTCTGTGAAAACTGAAAAACAAAACATGCTGACTCAGCTGATAAGAGCTTTGACTCATAAACTTGAAACATTTTAGATAGCAGTTTGAAATGTTTTAAAGTTTTTTTTAAAAAAATCATATCTTAACCAGATTCTCATTAGATTTAAGTAGGTCTACCATACATTTGGTTGTTAAATTAAAGCAAAAAATCAACCTTAAGAACATGTATGGAGTTTTGGAATTTTATCATTGAAGATTAGGTCTAACAAAAAAAGAGGGTTTTTTTATTCTTTAAATGCTGGGAAGAGAAACTCTTCCCATATTCAACTATTATTTGATGAGACTTTCACACACATTTTCAGAAATGCATTAGGTATGAAAGTAGATCCACCCAGTGGGGGTCTCTGGCAGCCAGTTGGTGATGGTATCCCTCTCCTTTATTTCTCCCTCTCTTTTCCATTATTGTTCTTCTGTGCAGTTTCTCTGCTTGTGCATTAGGCCTACTAGTGACACCTAGAGGTATCCTTAGGCATTGCATATCTCAGGACAGGGAAGCTAAAGACGTGTTGGTTGACTTCTATGAATTTTAAATATTCAGAGGTTTTGGAACCTATATATATATAGATTCCAAACATATATATATATGTTTTGGAATATATATATTCCAAAACATATATGTATATGTTTTGTCTAATTTAAAAAAATTCTCCAGAGATTTTGAGAATAATGCTTGGTCAGCACAGCATGCCATAGTGAAAAATGGGTATGTGTATTTGCACTGCATTAAAAACTTGGTTTTGTCCTTGACCAGCTATGTAACCTTGAGGAGGTTACCATCCACTTAAAAAATCAGGTTCCTCATTTATAAAATGTGTATTAAAATGCTAATCATTCTAGATTACTGTGAGGATCAGACACGTAATGTATTTAAAGCATGTGGCATATAGTAGGTTCTCAATAAATGGTAGTTATTAGTTGTCATGCTAATTATAATTATTTTTCTATTATATTGGACTAAATTATTGTTATATTTAAAACATTTATACAAATAAATAAAATTTAAGATATCACTTCAAAAAACCTTAAAAATTAAAAGCAAAATTGACTATCATTCTATATTTTTATCTGATCCCTTACGAAAGTGTTAATAAATGCCTAAATGTTCAACAGTAGAACCTTGGGAATCAGTGAAAAAAGTTCAAATAATTAAGAGAGTGAATAAGTTAGTTGTGATAGCAGATATCTTCCTTAGAAATAAGACAACTTGATGTTTTTAGGTTTTCTTATAACACAGTTATACCAGAATGGTACTGAATCATAGCCACTTTCATTATCCTTATTGAATCAAGAAGATGCCTCAGAAAGAGTGGATGTCAAATAATTTATATCTCAAAATTAAGCAACAAGAAATGTTGATGGTCTGTTCTTTTCACTTACCTAGCTTTGTAAAGCCCTTTAAATATTGGGGGTGAGGGGTAAACCCATGTCTGAGCGATGTGGTGGGCACTGTGGAGGGGTGGGACATGCTTGAAAAGTAGTTGGGGAGTGAAATTAGGGGTCTCAGTAGGGGAAAGGAATTCCTCAAAAACCAATTTATGTGATTAACTGTACACCTCGATAAATTCACTGAAAATCATTTAATTGTACACTTAAAGTGGAGTAAAGGCATGATATGTAAAGTATACTTCAATAAAGAAAAAAATATATATATATAAAATGCCTATGACTACTGGGAAAACCATAATTAAAACCTAGTGGAAGCCTGGTGTGGTGGCTCATGCCTAGATTAATCCCAGCACTTTAGGAGGCCAAGGTGGGAAGATCACTTGAGGCCAGGGGGGGAAAAAATACTCAGAGGAACACACAGGGTAACCCTAAAGACAAAAAAACATTAACAGCCAATGGAAGAATGTAAATCATTTCACTTTCTTAATATACGTCTGTTATGGTTTAATATATTTTCTTTTCTCCTCCAAAACTTATTTTTTTTCTTCTTCTGTCCTGGGTAGTGATTTCTTTTCCCAACATCTCAAAATGCTCATCTCCACTCTTCCTTTGCATCCTGATTCTTTTCATTTGTAGTCTGTTGATTCTATCTACGCTGTGAAATAGAGGGACAATTTGAGAACATCCTGAACTTAGTGCCAACATTATTAGATAGAATATGAGTTCTGAAAAGCTAATTATAGTAATGAAAACTGTTGGTATTTTGAAAAACAGTGGACTTACAGAGGAAAGATCACACATTCTGCATTAGAATTTTTCTCAAAGTCGATGAGTTACGTATTCAATAATAGATGAAACAATTAAGTGGAGAAATTATAGGCGTTGGCTATACATTTACAGTAAAGTGAATGGTGTGAGCCAATTAACAGAGACAGAAAAAACACTGGTTTCAGGGTAAAGAGCAACTCATCAAGCTTTAGGGCTACTGAAGAAGCAAGAAATGTGGACCATCTTCAAGATAGCTTTGAAGGACAGCCTAAGGAAGCTAAACTCCAGTGGAGGTTTCTGAGAAAGGAATGAGCATACCATCCTTTAGAAAATGGTTCTGGCAACAGAATGGAGAAGAAGGATCAAAGGAAGAGGCATAATTTACTGATTGCAACAATCCAGGCCCAAGGTTTTACGAGCCTGAAATAATAAATTTGGGATGCTTACCCAAGCACTTAGTATTTCAGATAGAAAATAATACCACATTTCTAGTTGCTTTAGAGTTTACGATGTGCCTCCACTATTGTTTTATTTTTACGTCCATCCTCTGAGGTGGGGCAGGAATTGTTATCTGTATTTTACAGATGGGAAAAGTGATGCTTAGATGGTGTAGGTGACATTCCGGGACACAACCAATAAGTTAAACCTAAATCTCAAGTCTTTTTACTGAAACTAAAACATAAGAAATGACAACAAAACTCTCTGTAATTTAGCAGTTATTTAGAAGTATCAATGATTTATTATCGGACCAAAAATATGGAATTTAACATTTCTGGCTTCAAACAAGACACAATTTCCATATGAAACTATAAAATATTGATAAGAAAAAAGTAAAAATTAATTTATCTGATGAGAGCTAACCATGCTTTACTAATATTTGTGTTATTGGCTTGAAAATATAATCAGAAATTATCTACATCTGAAATTATAGTTGAGGGTAGAATGAGCCAGGCTTTACCAACATTTCAAAAATACAGATGACTTTCCAAATCTTATTTTTAAAAAGTCCTCCAAATAATAAAAATTATCAAGAGATTATCACAGAGCAAAAATACATAAAATAGTGGATGCCTTTTGAAAGAGTACATTGTTTTCCTATGTTTGATTAGTATCTGAGGAGAAATTAGGACTTGTTAGGATGCAACTGGTTATTGTACTCATGTGGTTGAATTTCTTTAGATTTTGCTTTTAAAGAAGTCTTCAAAATATAATATTCTTTAATACTTACACTTGGTAATTTTAATAAAATACTGTAATAGAAAAAAATAAAGTGGAATAGAATATTAAATGATAAATTCTTCAGCCTTTCTTAATCCCATTTATGGGATGCCTGATATTTGAGACCAGAAAGTTGCACGTTGACCATTTCTTGTGTTCTGACTGTACTTACACTGTCTGATTTAAAAAATGTCTGGAATGATGTGCATCAGAGTATTTCTTTTGAATCTTAAGTGTACTTAATATGTAGAAAGAAGATGAGAAAGTATAAATCAGCCAGATTAAGACCTCTACTTACAAATGATTGATTTCCCTGCTTTCTTAATTTCTGAAAACAGATATCTGGGTGGTGTCCAGCAACATGAATGGAAAAACCCCAGCCTGGATGGTGTGCATACCTGAGACGTAAGTCACCTGATAACTGGGTCAGGAATTCATTACACACAGCAGGATGCATTTCAAACAAAAGTTTACACTTACACCATTTAAAAATAGTAGTCAATAAGAAAATAACTTATGAGAAGGGCTAATTTGCTTAGTAGTCAATTGTACCTAAATATGAACATATATCTTATTACATAGATATGTGCAAAATGATACAAAGTTTGAAGATTCTCTGATATCCCACTGGTTTATCCTGTGACTCTTAGATTGCCGTGCTGTTTTTTCTTTGTTTGTTTTTCATGGCACCTCAATTAACAACCACACCCATTTAAATTAATCTCTAAAACATCAGTGAAATGACACCCAGTAATTGTGGCTAAAGTATAGGAGTAGTAAGGGAGGAGATGGTGTATAGGGAAAGCAAGACTACTCATTTCCAGTCTTGCTATTTTTCATCTAGTGTTTTCTCCTATTTCAGTCAACCTGGAGACTTGGGTGGAGTGGACTTTGTTAGACCCTGGGGAGCCTGAAGCAACCTCTAAGAAAGGAGAGACTCTGTCAAGTCTCCTGATAGGGCCCCAGTATCTAGTACAGATCCTGGTACACAGAATAAGACCTCAATTTCCATTTGTTCAGTAACTATTTATTGAGTGCTTACTATGTTCCAGGCACTGTTTAAGGCAATGAAAATGTATCATCAATCTGATTACTTCCTGGTGATTAAAAAAAAAAAAATGGAAACAAGAAAAAATTAAAATATATCATTGAGCAAAACATATAAAATCCCTTGTCCTTTTGGAATTTGCATTTTAGTAGAAGAGAGAATATAAACTTAATAAATCAAAGTACTAAAAAGTGATGTACTATGGAAAAATAACAAAGCCAGGTAAGAAAGGTTGAGAACAAAGAAGTATTGAGGTAGATTTTAAATGGAGAGGCTGGAATAGGCCTCATTGAGCTGACATGTGAATGAAGAGTTGAAGAAATAGGGGCCTGAGCCACATGAATATCTGGGAAAAGTGTTCTAGTTCCTTGCAGAGGGAACTGCAAGTGCAAAGGTCCTGAGGTGAGAACAAGACTAGTGTTTTGGAGGAACAGCAGGGGGGTCAGTGTAGCTGGGACAGAGAGAGTAGATTTGTTTAAAGAGGTAACACTAAGGACATGCATAATGTTGGGCTTTAGGCCCATCCAGAGTGTTTGAGCTTAACTCCGAGTAAAAAAGGGGATGATGTAGGGTTCTGAGCAGAAGAGAAGTGCAGTCTGGACTATGATCATTCCAGCTGTTGTGCTGAGAATATGCGGGGCAAGGCCAGAAGCAGGAAGGCCTGGGAGGAGACTATTGGAATAATCCCGATGAGAGATTAGAGTGGTTTAGTTCAAGCCGGAAAGCAGTAGAAGTGCACTTATACACACATTCATTTTACAAATCAAAATTGTCTGTTTTGTGTCCTGCTCTGTTATAAGCACTTGAAATATTCGTATGTTCCTATTTGCTTACCATACATGATAAGCTGAATAACAGTCCCCCAAAGGCATCCACAGAACCTATGAATATGTTACTTCACATGGTTAAAGGGATTTTGCAGATGTGATTAATGTAAGCATCTTGAGACAGAACGACTTTCCTGGATTATTTGGGTGGACACTGACTAATCGCAAGGGTCTTTGTGAGAGGAACACAGGAGGCTCAGAGTCAGGGTTGGAAGTTGTAAAAATGGAAACGAAAGGCTGGAGTGATGCCAGAAAAGGACCATAAGCCAAAGGATGCAGGTAGGCTCCAGAAGCTGAAAAAGATAATGGAGAGGATTCTCCCCAGAAGAAGCGCAGCTCTGCCAATATCTTGATGTTTCCCAGGAGACCCATTTTAGACTTCTGACCTCCAGACCTGTAAGGTAATAAATTCGTGTTATTTTAAGCCACAAAATTTGAGGTAATTTATTATAGCAGCAATAGGAAATATACAGAAAATAAGATTTCCAAATAAATACATAGTGTTCATATGACTTTGCTATAATTTAACCATTTTCATATCGTTCAACTTTTAGGCTGTCTCCAATTTTTTTCCTATTATACAGCTGAAATGAATATCCTTATCACAGGTGTTGGCATGCATTCCTGATTATTTTCTTAGCTTAAAAACCTGGAAATGAAATGTCTGTTGTAATTTTTTAAAATAATTTGAAATATAAAGAAAGTAGAGAGAATCATACAATACTTATATTCACATACAGATTAACTTATGTTAACATTTGTGTTTTGTACAATGAAATAAGTAAAATATTAATGATAGAGATTAAGTACCTGTTAGTCCCCTTTTCTGCCCACCTTTTGTATTCCCATATCTTCTAAAACAAATATTGGAAAAATATGGAATGATTCACAAATGTGAGAACCATTGTTGTACATGGACTGTGTTGATCTCTGTGCTATTCCAATTTTATCATATATATGTATATTAACGAAGCAAGCACCAGGGTATTCTTTTATTCTTAAAATAAAAAAAAATTGAAGAATCTAGCTGAGGTTATGAATTACAGCTTTTTGATGGCAATAACCCTTTTAGACTCAAAAATATGAATCTTCATGGAAAAGACAAGTAGAGATATTAAGAGAAAGAAGAATAAGGAAGAGAAAGGCAGAACTGAATAATGAATTAATCATACCTATTTTTTCTAAATGTATTTCATTTTCTCTGTTGATTTTACCTCACATTCAAAGTATTAAAATATGTTACAAATAAAAAAAAATCTTCCAATTATGCATTTATAAGCCATTACTAATTTTGTCACAGTTCCCAAATTATCCAGATTGGTCTGTGGGCTGAACTGTGAAGAAAAAGCAATAAAAAGGATATTGTTTCCTTTACTATAACTCTACTGTTTTATTAGAGTGTCACAGTGGCTACTTCGCAATCTGATTTGAGAATAGGTCCTTTTGTCAAGCGTGGTCATAATTTTGGCAAATGCTCTACTTACGCAGAACACAATTCCATTATGAGGATGAGGATGCATTCCTATTATAGAGTGTTTCAAAACTAGAGGTTTGACTTTATGACATCCTCAAATAAAAATGTCTCAAATGTAAGATTTTCTTGAGGTCTGTAGCATTTTAATAGCTTTTACATTCCAAATTGTATATGTGACAGTATTGGTTTTTATTGAACAACCATTTGGATTCATTTGAAAGAACAATTATTTAACCTTGGTCAGTCTAAATATTCGAAAACTTAAATTTTAGATAATATACTTTATTACTACATAAGAGCAATAAAATATAAATTTACTATCATTTAAATAATTCCTAGAAAGTATTTTAAGTAAGCAGAAGCCTATAACAAAGCTAAAAGCCTATAACAAAGCTATTATTTCTGTAATACTTGAAACCTTGAAACACAAGATATTTATTTAATTTCTTACATTACACAAGACAAATAATATATACTGTTTTCTCAGATAAAGCTATAAACAATGTGGTTTGTTTATTTCAAGAATTAAAATTTTTTTCAGGCTGGGCGCTGTGGCTCACGCCTGTAATCCTAGCACTCTTGGAGGCCGAGGCAGGAGGATTGCTTGAGCTCAGGAGTTCGAGACCAGCCTGAGCAAAAGTGAGACCCCATCTCTACGAAAAATAGAAAGAAATTAGCCAAACAACTAAAAATAGAAAAAATTAGCCAGGCACGGTGGCGCATGCCTGTAGTCCCAGCTACCAAGGAGGCTGAGGCAGGAGGATTGCTTGAGTCCAGGAGTTTGAGGTTGCTGTGAGCTAGGCTGACACCACGGCACTCTAGCCAGGGCAAGAGAGCAAGACTCTGTCTCAAAAAAAAAAAAATAAATAAATAAAGATTTTTAAGTTAAAATAAATGATTAAATAATAGATGTCTGTGTGTGTATAAACAATGAGATTGTGTCTATATTAAAAGGGCTAGTCGCTTTTCAAGATAAAAAATTATATCTGTCTTTAAAATAATGACAATATGAACAATGTGCAATCCCATAGATAAGTTTTACATGTTCTGATAAGTGAAGCAAGGAGGAAGAAAAGTTTCCACAAACACCTGTAAAAAACCCTGTACGTGAGCCTATCCTTTTAGAATCAAAAGGATTTAAGCTCTGACTGGTAATATTATGTAAACTTATAACCAAGGAGGAACTATTCAATGAGATGAGCTGGTCTTCACCTTGACTATTACTGTGCTTTCTAAATTCTGAATGACAACTCATTATATACATGAATTTAATCTTAGAGGAATGTGCTTTACATTTATTTTTAAATTTAGGCTTATTCTAATCCAAATAAAACTAACTTTAGAAATGTAGATACTAGAAAAATTTTTTATACCCTGCATTATTATTTTATAGAAGTACATTTTCTTTTCTTTTAAGCTTTCATGCATCATTAACATTTTAAAGATGGTAAAAAACCCCTATTTATATACACATGTATAATGAAAAAAATCTTTATTGTCATGCTTTTAACCTAGGACTGCTCTGGAAGTGTGGTGTTAGGATGACTTATATCATTTAATCACCCAAGGAGCTTGTTAAAAAATTACTTTCCCAGGTTCCACCCTGTCTTAGACTCACTGAATCAGACTCACCAAGCAGGGTGTGGTTCATAAATCTGCAGATGAAACAAGACTGTCTGGTGATACTGGTGGAGAGAGTCCAAGAAGGATCTTCAGGCAGCCCTGCTTTAGGGGGCTAATGTCACATTTTTCTAAGGCTTGTTTTATAGAGCTTCTGCTTTAATACAATAACAAATATTTCTCTATCATATATTTTGTGAGGTTTCTTTTTAAGCTAATAATTGATAATTTTTACAACTACCCATAATAATGGCAATCCTTATTAGTCATTAAATATCACTAGATTAGCCCAATTCCCAACTTTATACCAGGCCATTTAAAACAACTTAAATTCTCACTTGTGCACATAGTTGTGTGACAACACCGGATTAGCCATTATACATCACTGATATTATTTTTTGTGTTAGTTTATGTCCTCCTTTGATAAATATAAAAATCTCACTCCTTTCTCATGAAAATTTTTATATGCATCCCCTCCTGGCCAGGGCATGCCAGCTACAGGCCCGAGCCCCAGTTAAGAATAACTATCTTTTTCATATCCCCATTAGCTGAGAAGATGTTGTTTTTTGCAGTTTGTATTTTAAAAAGTAGGTTTTCTTTGCTTCCCAAATACAAAATTATAACATCATCATTTTCTCTATCTACATAGCCTCCTTTTCCTCAAATATCCCCAGCCACGCAAGAAATAACAATGAGCTCATTCTATTGAGAATCACATTTATTAAAATAAAATCATGCTTCAAATGAAAATAGAAATATCAATTCACATTGCTTATTATTAATCTTGCATCCAATTTTAGAGTTTACAAGATTGACCTCACAAGTCATGAGGTTAGTTGGGGTATCACTTGGAACGGAGAAAAGGATCATTATGTGGTTGTAACTCCATAACTATCCTTTGATCATATTTATCTCCCTATCCTATATCTGGAATCGTTCCTTAGTGCTATCTCGAGAAACTCTCTATGCTATTTCACATGTCAGTTATCCTTGATCATCATTTGCTAATATACATCTCTATCCAGAGCATACTCCGTCCTTACAGCTTCTCCTTCGGAGTCTTTAAAATGCTACCTCTTAATTTTTATCTTTCAGTGAACTTCCCTCCATTCAAGCACGGGGTTCTTTGTTCCTTCTACCTTCATACACACTCTCCCCAGGTTCATATACTGCCAAAATAACTATAGTATATGACCTCTGTACTGCAGTGCAAATATTTCTTGTCTAGACTTTGATCTTGGTTGGTCTTCTTCAGGCAAGTTCAAAAGTGAGTCCTCAAGTTCCTGCATAATATATCTCTTTCCCTTCTACACAAAACAAAAAGTTTAAATGGTCTTTTGGAGTTATTCAAAATATTTTCTAGTCATAAAACAAGAAAAAGTAGCTATTAATATGATCATCTTAATCCAATACATTAGAAAGCTCTTATCCCTAGGTATCACAGGATTTAGAGGATATGGAATATTTACAAGTTGTATAATGATAACATAGGGCTAAACTTTTTTATTTGGGGAAGCTGCTTATTTTATTGAAGGTCCCAAATAATCATAGAAATCCAAAATTTCAAAACCTAAGTCATATTGACTGAAGAAAAGACAGAAAAAGCATAAGGAATAAAAAAATTGAAAAATGAACTGAAACTAAAATGCTATTAGAAAAATTTAAAATACGAAAGTCAATGAAATATTTTCAAAGTGACACATCACAAAGAGAAAGTAACAAACAGTTAAAGCTAGGGAGGCACTCCCAAAAACCAATAAGGAGAAAAACCACCCTATACATGATGGATGATTTAATCAATACAACTAGAATTAAATCAGAAGGAGAGAATGCACACAGGTAGTAAAATATGTCAGACCAAATTCTGTAGAGCTAGAAAAAAATTGGGGTATTGAATTCTTTAATAATAAATGGAATTCTCTAAGGAATTCTCTAAGTATTAAAAGAAACTAATAGACTTTTCCAGTTATGTGCAAAAAGCATTAACAATAGCATATTAGCACTTATTAAAATTTTTGGATGCTCTAAGAGATTCTAAAGCTTTCATCTGCCTTTTAATACACAAATTATAATGTGATTTGCCTGTCATTTTAAGTAGGTCAGAGAATATCTGAGTTTCACTGTTCCTTCATCTTTTGCAGAATGTTAATAACTGCATACATATGTCAATGAATCAGTCAAGATTAAATAATACTTAATTTCTACCACAAAAATACAATGACAAAAAAAAAAAAATACAATGACAACCAAATTCTGCAACTTTGAAAGTGCCTGACCCTGACAAACTCAATAGGAATTTACAGGAAAGCTCAAAGTGGGCAATATTATATTATGTGGAAATGACATATTACTTTGTTGTTCTCATGATTTTTTAATTATATCATTATTTCATCAATGTAATACTAACATATGTTCTCTGAAATATCCTTCATCCTTTTTTTGTGGTTAATTAGTATGATATTATTAGGTGTGCATTCAATGTATAATATTAACAGTTATGTTTCTTTTGTCAATTTTTTTCTGAAATAAGTACAATTTCAGTACTATTATGAACAAAAAACATTTTAGACTGCCCAGCCATACCAACTTAGTATGATGTTGACATACCTCATAACATGACATATTTGCTATTGGAATATATGTTCCCTGTTAAAAACTAAAAATGACAAACTTTGACCTTTGGAACACAATGTCTTCTGAACCAAGACTTTGCGTTTCCCTCTCATGAAAGATGCTAGCAAGTTCTATCTGGCTTAATACGTTGTGAAAAGGAGTCTTATAGCCGATTTGTCTGTGCCTCCATCAACTCAATTTGAAAGCTGTTTTCAACTTTTTCTATTCAAATGAGAAGCTGTCCATTACATTGCTCCAAACTGATTTCTTATATATTTGCCCACTAATTCTCTTCTAGTATAATAGAGCTTATCTAGTATTTATTTAAAAGCACAAAAAGGAACAGAAATAATCATCTTTAACTTTAGAAATACTCAGATCTGCTGAGTATCACGTGTGAAATAAACATGATTTCTTAAAAAATTTTGAGGACCTTTTCATCCAGACCAAAAAAAAGAGTACAGTTAAGAATCCCTGAGATGACCATGGTTGAGATTAGCCTGTTGTTATGGGTGTGTAGAAACTTGCTGGAGCAATCAAGTTTCAGCTGACTGTATATACAGCTGAAAGAACTTCTACCACACCCCTTTCTTGCCTTCTTAAGCTTTTGCATCACGTTGCATGAGCAATGCTGCCTCTTGTATATGTTGATTTTAATCATCTGTGTAACATGTGAGGTTTGGCCTTCATTCCTTAATAAAGGCTACTGCAGTTGTGATAATCTAGTAACATTTTTCCAATTTAAATGTTGCATATTTGTAATTGAGTTGATATTAAATTTCCTTCCTAGCAGTATTATAATGCTTATAGTAAATGAACTCTGGTACTTTCTTGTTTGAGGATAAAAGAAGAAAGAAATAGAAATGGAAATGCAATCTCTAGTTTTAAAAAAAAGTAATATTAAATAATATTTAAGGAAACAAAGGAGAGCTTTAGGGAAAAACCAGATTGATTGCTGGGAAAATTCTGAAACAAGTGACAATAGAAGGCTATGCCAGAACAAAAAAACGAAACTAGATTAACAGGATTTTAAAAAAAATAACAGGATTAATTTGTCTCGTAGTAAATTAAAATTTGTTTATTATAAAATCAGTGCCATAAAGGATGTATTATTAAGTAGTCCTTAAGACTTTTGGTGTGTGTTATGTTTGATGAATCTTAATATTGAGAATAGAGATTTTTACACAGCATAAATTAACATGAAATAAAAGATCAGGTAGGTGAAAGTTAATTTTCAGCCAGCAGTCAGTATTGGGTCCGTAATCCAGTAAATAAAGGAAAACTCAATTTTACCTACATACTAGCCAGACAGATGGGGTATCATAATATATGCGTTTGTTCTAAGGAATTTATATGCAATTTTTTTTTTTCCCTCTTGCTGGCATACTTTTTTTTCCCAACTCAGTTCTTGATTGAGCGTATAGACTAATTATATGTCATTGCTTTTGTTGAAACAGTCTCAAGAAAGGAGGTTAGACACATGTCTGTCAGTGGATGAATGAAGAAATAAAATGTGGTATGTCCATACAACAGAATATTATTCAGTCCTAAAAAGAAATGAAATTCTGACACATGCTACAACATGCATGAACCTTGAAGACAATAAGTGAAATAAGCTAGACCCCAAAGGACAAATATGGTATGATTCCACTTATAAAAGATGATTAGATTAAATTCATAAAGTCTAAAAATAGTGATTATTAGGGGCTGGGGGGAATGGCTTAACAGATTATTGTGTAATGAACACACAGTTTTACTTTGGGATGATAAAAAAAGTTCTGGATATGGGGATAGTGCTGTTGGTTGCACAACAGTGTAAAAATTTTTAATGCCACAGAGTTGTACACCTAAAAATAGTTACGATGGTAAATTTTGTTGTATATTTTATCACAATAAAAAAGGAGGTTAGAGAATTTGAAGCATCTTTAGTTCATTCAGAATCTTAGGATCACTTCAGAAACATGGTGACATCCAAGTAGAGTATGGAAAAGCACAAAAGAATGGGCTGAAGCCAACATTGATTAGCATTAAAGTAGCTGTTATCTAATAAAATTAATCATCATAATGAGTCATTTTAGTGAACATCTACGTATAAAGAAATTTAAGGTGATTATCCTCTTTTAAGAAATGCTCAGGATATTATAGCATACTCTTTATCTTTTTTTTTTTTAATTTCAGCGTGTTATGGGGGGTACAAGTGTTAAGGTTACGTACATTGCCCTTGCCCTGTCCCCCCTCCAGGCAGAACCTCAAGCCTGACCATCCCCCAGACGGTGCACATTGCACTCATTATGTATGTATATGCCCATCCCCTTCTCCCCCCTCCCGTCTGCCCGACACCCGATAAATGTTGTTCCTATGTGGCCACTTAGGTGTTGATCAGCTAATACCGATTGGCTGGTGAGTACATATGGTGCCTATCCATCCATTCTTGGGATACTTCACTTAGTAGAACGGGTTTCAGCTCCATCCAGGAAAATACAAGAGGTGCTATATCACCATTGCTTCTTATAGCTGAATAGTATGCCATGGTATACATATACCACATTTTATTAATCCACTCGTGTATTGATGGGCACTTGGGTTGTTTCCA
>CAUYRT010069704.1:0-14947 GCA_963574885.1 Lepilemur ruficaudatus
AATGTGTTATCCTGACAACTAGTAATTGAGATCTGTGATTATAAACACCTGTGTGAATCTAACCATATTGCTAGACAGTCATGGGGATATGCCTATCCACCTAGTACCCCGCTGTGATTATTCTGATCTTTTTATATAAAACTATAAACTATACCTTAGTCTCTGTGTATTCCTTTATTCTCTCTATCTCCTATCAATTTTCTTATCCTCTGTGGCGACCCCTATCTGAGGGACTTGGCCCGCAGGGAGGAGTAGCTGATCTTCTCGTGAGCCTGCCATGCCCGTGTCCCCCCTCTCCTTTTTTCTTTTTCCCCATAGGAGCTTCCATTCTAATGAAGAAAACATAGAGTAAACATATATAATAAAGTGTTAGGTTGTGATAAGGTCTATGTGGAAAAAGCAAAGTGTGGTTAAATATAGAATGACACAGTGTGTGTGTGTGTGTGTGTGTGTGTGCATGTGTGTGTGTGTCAAGGGTAGGGAGTATTATAGTTATAGAGAAGGCTCAGAAGTGAGAGAAATGACCAAAGACCCACATCAACATCTGGGGAAAGAGAAATAGCCGGTCAGAGGCCCTAAGGCAGCAAGAGCTGGAAGATTCAGTAAATAGCAAGAAAAGTAGTGCAAAAGTGAGAGATGGAGGGAAAAGTGGTAGGCAATAGGTCCGAAAGATAAGCTGGGCCTAGATTACCTAGAGTCTGGGAGATACTGGTGAAGACTTTGGGTTTGTTCTTCATGTGATGGAAATCCATTGTAGAATTTGAGCAGGAAATGATGTGATCTGATATGTGTTCTTGAAACAAAACTTCTGGCCCCTGTTTAGAAAATAATCTGGGATTGGTGTGGTAGAAAAATAATAAGGAAAGTAGAAAGAGTAGTCAGAAGTTATTGCAGTAATTTAGGAGAGAGATAATGAAAGCAGAGGTCTGGGGTAGTAGCTACAAAAAAGGTAGAACTTGATTTAGGATGTATTATGAAGATAAAGCTGACGGGCTTTGCCAGTGCAATGAATGTGGAATATGGGAGAAATGCGGAATCCAGGCTGATTCTGAATTTGGTGCCTGAGCAAATCTGGGGACAGTTACAGATGATATTTCCACTAAGATTGGAAGTGAGAGAAAGCATCAGAATTGGGTCAGGGAGGAATCAAAGTTTCTGTTTGGACATGTTGAATCTGGAGTGTCTAATAGGCATCCCAGTGGAGATGTTAATTTGGCAGCTGGATATTTGAATCTGGAGAGAGCAGAGAGGTCAAGGCTAAATATGTTAATTTGGAAATAACCAGCATTTGGATAATATGTAAAGCCATGACATTGGATGAAATTACCTAGAGAGAACATGTACTTAGAGAACGCTCAATGTTCAAGAAAATAACTTATCCAGAATGTTTCAGGATAAATGAAGTTTTATATAAAAGACAAACATGTAGAACCAAAGAAAAGGCACAAATCCATCATCTCTCTTGTTTAAGTGGACTGCATGAGTCAGTAAAGGATAAGAATAAAAATCTCAGGATGTGAAGTCAGACAGAGCTGAATTCTAATCGATGTGTTTCCCCACGAGCAAAATGAGCATCTCATCATTTCAAGTTCATGGACTGTCCTGAGAAATAAATGAAAGGATGGATATAAAGTGCTTAACACAATGCTTGGCACTGCATTAAGTGCCCGATAACTGGGTGGTAAGGATGACGATGACTCTGTTACATTCCTTAACGGTTCCCTCATGTGTGTTGGACTTTTAAACTTGTTTCAGAAAATGAGATCAATTAAAGATCCTAATATGGAGACTGCATAGGGAAAGGAAATTCACATTAATTTAAATATATAAGAGGTAATAAAACTAAAATTAGAATATGAGAATTACACATTTTAATCACAGAGGGAAATAGCATGATTTTGTGGGAATAGCATGATTTCACATTCAGACAGCAAGTCTTTGCTAATTCTTTAATTAAAGCAGTGGCAAGAACCACTTTGGAAAAAAATGTTTTTGCGGCAACTTTACCTGTGAAGTTTTGAAAGATTGGCACTCAGCAAATTTAGCATCATTTAGTTTTTCATTTCCCTACAGTAATTACAAAATTCTGGAGGGAGGACAAAATGTAATATTCTCCGGGAATGAGAAGGAGGGAAGATAATACTTTTGGCCACACTGGATATAATCATTTTTGTACATGCACTTTCAGAAGAGGCCCCATGCTGTGGACTGAAGTTGAAATGAAATACAATAATCATTTCTGGCATTAAATACCCATAGGCATATTTTTACAGCAACATACACTAGTGGATGCCTGCCAGACATATAACAATGTGTGAGTATATTTTAAGAGAATCCTAATGTGACCGGCAAGTAGCAATCAGATTGTTCACAATAATTTCAGATGCAAAATTAAAAAGAAGGTAACTTTTTTTTACTAAAAAATCATATAAATAAGACAGTGATGCAAAGTTGAGCACTAATGTGAATTAGGATGAAATACGAGAAGCAATTGGCCCCAACCATCTCCCAGCCCCTCCCTACTTCTGCCCTTCCCTAGCAGAGGTGGGCTAAAGTTCTTATCCCGCGGGGAGGAGATGGGAAAGGACAGAGTGCACCAGTGGGAATATTGCAGGCACCCCCTTTTATGGAAGCAGGAGCCTGAAAGTGTGTGCTGTAGCTATTTTATTTTATTTTATTTTTCTATTTTGGTCTTGAGGTTTCTCTCTGGAAAAAGGCTATAAACACTAACTCTGCACTGTCAACCAGGGATTTGGTCATAGATGTTTATAATGTAGCTTTCTCGGTGGCCTAATGCCTAAGAGCCCCACCTGTGTCCAGGTGTCCCTCTCACAGGACACATGGTTATACTGGCCGACCCCCTGTGGCTCTTGTCTGACCTATGTCCGGTTTGTTTCTATGAAGATAACCACTGACTAGGAGAGCTCTCACTCGGAAAGACGTTAGGTCCAGGTGTATCAGATGAGACCCAGAGGAGGCAACACAACAAAGCACATAAAATTACAGAAGCAGTTTATTATTTACAGATCCCAGAAGGAAGAGGTCAGCACAACTGGCAGGGCCAACAGGAAGGGGGCAGGTGTTGGGAACACACACACTCAACCAGAGCCAGAGGGTGGGGAACAAGGGAGAGAGCAAGGGACTTACATGCGGAAGCCTTTATTAGAGCGCAGGGTGTTACCTGGGGGAAGTTCTCATGGGAGTTTTAATCAGTGGATTTAAAGCAAGCTGGTGTAAATTCTATGGGGGTCACACTGTGACAGAGAGGGGGTCACTGCAGCATATCTGTGCCATCCATGGAGGATGTGGGAGTCAGGGGGTGAGTCAAATAGGGTGTATCTAGCTGCCCCATAGGCAAGGTAGTCACCAGGAGGCGGCTGTATAATGCAGATATCTGGGTTGAGCACATTGAGGAGCTGGGAGGAGATAGAGAACTGGAAATGATGTCAAGGGTGACAAAGTCCTGTTTCTTGTGAGAAAGTCCAATTTACATTCAAAATAAATGCCAAGACAATACAAAATTATAGGAATTCATGACAGTGGGTTCCCATTCTCCAGACTTCTCAAGTCCAAACTCTTCATATCTGGCTGATAATATGGGTGCCAACTAATCTGGAAATTCCTGGGATTTCTGTAGCTAATTGCAAGTTCCCAGCCTGCTTTATTCAAGATGATCACGGATCATCTCATCTTTATCTTTGTGTCCAAAGTCTGCATTTTATAACACTTAGGTGCTCTCACGGGAAGATGTGTGTATGAAACGGCCTTCTCCGGTTTGAGGAGAAAATAGATACAGAACAGCCTTGCCTTTGCCCTGTAGAGCTCCCAGGTGGGACCAGCACACAATAGGGAGTGTATTGCCTGTGGGGCTTGGAGTGATTCCAGGCACTCTGAATGTCCCCTGGTTCCCAAACAGCCATGGGCTGCCCTGTTGGAAAAATGGACTTTGATAGCCTTAGTAAGAATTATACATCTGATTGGCTAACTGAAAGCAAAACCATAATAGAATATGACTGAAGATAGGTATATATTCTTTGGCAGTGGAGTAGGGTGGGGTCAATGTTTCACTGGGCTAACAGCGTCTCACCAGGAGAATGGCCTCAGTAGTTGGAGGCAGCATGAACTTTAGACACTTGGAAACTTGGATAATTCACTAGGGACAATGACAGCCAGAGTTGAAGCTACTGTCTTAAGAATACTTTCTATAAACCAGCACAGGAGGAAAATTTCCTTCTTTCTCATTGTAGTGTATCTTTGGTGAAAGGGGCACACAAATTATGGTAAACTTAAGAACACAACTTAACATTTTGGTAACTCTGCTTGCTTCCAGAAGTAAGGTGGACACATATATATGAGGATGTATGTCCAAAGATCTTTCTGAATTGGATGCACACTTACTCCAGATCCACGTAAGTCCAAATGCTTTGTTATTAAACTTTTCATTGCTATAGCATATTCTCTGAATATAATTTACCCAAAGTAATAATTGATCAACCTTACAAAAAATGCAATGAAATAATAAAGTAATAATATATAATTATATATTAGTATTTATGCCATACATTACATAAATATAATATATAATAATCCAAAAATATAATAACATAAAAATGGGTGTTGTAGACTAAAATATATATTATATATACACAAATATGTGTAGTGTAAACGTGCATATAAAAGGAGGAAAAGAAAACACATTAAAATTATAACAGTGTATGTAGGTGGTGAGATTGTGGTGGGTTAATTTTTCCCATATTACAATATCTTTAATTACTATTATGTAACTTAAATAAATTGTAAAACAACTTCTCTTGTTTAAAAGCAGCACAGAGAGGCGTAAAACTGGCAGAAGTGGGTGTGATTTAATCAAGATCAATCCTTCAGACTACAGGATCCGCTCTGAGAAAGAGGGCACCTCATATTGTAAGACGGAGTAAGCTTGGCTCTTCCAGAGGCTGAGTTCTAGTCCTCTCCTTGCCAGGAAGTGAGAGTCCTGCTCTGGAAGCCGAGTCTCAGGGAACGTTCTAAAGCAAACATTTCCAAGTCTTTTTCCAATGCCACTTTGTCAAATTAGAATGAAATCTGGCCTCCCAGCAGAAATATTACATAAAAACACAGTGTTGCTTAAGTTAAAATTTAAAGTTAGCTTCTCTGACAGAATGTGAAAAGATAGCGGAAAGAGTCCGACTTTTTGCGTTACTAGCAGTTTCCACTGTGTGGAGCCTGCCTCCCTGCAACCTTCCGCGCCAGCCTGCCGCGACGGAGCCTGTGGGAGCTCTGGCCACCAGATGGCGCACACACCCAGGGAGTCAGAATCTTCAAAGCGCCATGGAAAGGTACTAGGAAGGTGAAACGCAATCATCACCTAAGCTTGCTTTACATTCTATGGTTTCAGCATTCCATTTTAGAGCATGTAAACTCAAACTTAACTTTGGAGATGTTAGGTTTCCACGTGTCCAAAAAAATGTTACAAGCGGTTTGGAGACATCCCAAACACAAGTCGGGAAGTTACTTCCATCAGAGTCTTGTTGCCTCATTGCTAAGTGGATCTCTGCCAAAGCTTCCTTTACGTGGTCACAAATCTCTTCTAATAAGATAAAAGTGACCAAAATACTGAAAACTATGAGACATATTCCAACTATCATCCTGCAGCTAAAAGGTCAAATACAGGAGAGACATTTGCCCAGCTGTAGCAATGCTGATGTTAATTTGCCTGAGCAATTTAATAAACAGCGACTGTGTGCTGGTGTCGGCTAAATATATCATAAACTTTGTATTGAAGTACTTAACGAGGTCTGCTGGTAAGAATGGGAAAGGGGGAGTAGGTGGATGTTGGTCACAGTTTGGGGCCATGGTTATAAGATCCTAAGGCTAGGATTTGCCATAGAATATTCGGTTAGCAAAAAAGACACCTACTTCTCAGTTATATTAATAATTCTCATTAGAATTTTAACTTACTGTTTTTAGCTGTGAAGGCCACAGCTGTGTAACTATGAACAAAATCATTTAACCTCTTTGAACCTCTGTTTTCTCAAGTATATTTAGTCTGTACTCCCAAGACCTCACTTCAAGAGAAATTAAATCTCTTGGGCACCGGCATTTGGACAGGTGCTATTCCCTTCCTGCACAACTGCTGCGTTTCAAAGAGAGAACTTATATAACCTTTTGCCTCATGTATCCTTGGTTTAAAATCTACCTACAAGTAAATTCCTACCTCTTTCTGCCCCTTTCTGATTTCTTTCAGTTATTATTTTTAACCAAATCTATTTCTTCAAACTGCTTTCCATCCACTAAATCTTCCAAATGAGCCCTGTGAATTTTTCTGTACCACTGTGGAAAAAGAATAAATTTTTTCCTTCATAAAGGATTACCACACCCATCTAGCATTAAAAAGAAGAAAAAGAAAAAAATGTGACATTAAAAGTAATAAGCATTCATTTCTCTGGCTGTACCTATGTGGCCTTCAGTGTATCTCCATGGCCACTTTTCTCATCTGTCTTTGAAAGTTTCTGGAGGAATCTCCCAAATGGGGTCTCACTCAGGGCCTCCTGCTGCTGCTCTGTGGCTCTGACCCTGCCAGGCTGGTTCTTGCAGCTCCTCATAACCCATTTTCCCCTCCAGCTCCACTAATGTGAGAATCCCTTCTGTGGGCACCTCCCTCCCACACAATGGCACCCTGCTTCCAGGACAGGCTGAGCCCTACCACAGGCATTCCTGGTCTTCCTGGAACCCTCAATTTCCATAGTAAGCCCACTTTATCTGAAACATCCCTGTGATGAAGCCCAGTGAGCTCAGTACACAAGTGGGCAGACATGCATTTGCGTATGAACTCTATCAGCGCTTCCCTGGATACCCTCCCCTCCGCTTTCCAAGCTAAGAGTACAGGTCCTGTAGCTTCTCTGTGCTTTGTTCCAAATGGCTTGTCCCTGTGATCTTCTTCAGAGGCTGGCCTTGAGCCAGTCCAACCCCACACACAGAGAGCCCGAAATGCCTGGCAACTTAGGTCTGTTTGGAGAAGCCAGTGACTATTGCAAGAGTGTGAAAGCCTGACTCCTTTGCCTCAGAGTGGGGCAAATTTTGCATAATTTATGGTCTACAGTTCCCCATGGGATCAGGCTAAGGCTGGGGACTTGTCTAAAATTGGGCCCTTCTTTGTTCTCCATTCTCTTTTCTCTTACACTCTTCTCCTGGCCCTTGATAAATCCCTTGCTTATGATCTAAATCTCAGATACTGCTTCTAGAAGGCTTGCCTAAGATATCTGGGACCAGGAACATGGAGTGGGTTTTGAAGGGATGGGATTCTAGAGTGAAGTCACAAGCCAAGTGGCTATGCAGACCTCATCACAAGTGGTGTGTGGAAGCTTGCGGGCCTCTGGCATGCTGGAGCAGTGCAATTGCCAAGACTTTTCATCTGTGCTGAAGTAGGATGATGTTATAGATTGAACTGTGTAAACCAAAAAGGTGTTGAAGTTCACCCCCAGTACCTATGAACGTGCTATTATTTGGAAATGGGGTCTTTGCAGATGATCAAGTTAAAAACGAGGTCATGAAAGTGGACCCTAACTGTTGTCCTTATAATAAAGGGAAATTTGGACACAGAGACATATATGCTTAAATGAAAGATGGCGTGAAGACACAGGGAGAGTGGCACCTACAGGCAAAGGAACAATTGGGGCTTCCTGAAGCTAGAGAGGGCCTGGAATGAATTCGTCCTCACAGGCCTCTGAACCAATCCTGCTGACGCCTTGATTTTAGATTTCCAGCCTCAAGAATTGGGGGACAATAAATTCTTAGCATTCTGCACAGTTTATGGTCCTGTTTTGTGGAAGTCCTAGAGCACTAATACGGGTGGGCTTCTGACAGAGGGGGTATATGTATGCTAGATTGTGCAATGGGAAGTACAAGGCAAACAGTCAATAGAAAGGCTGCAGATGGGTTCTGTGATGAGTTGGAAAGGGAAAATGGCAGACTCCAGTTGGTCAGCTTCAGGCATGGCGAGAAAGGCAGAATGCTCCTGGACAGCTTTGAAAGGGACCCTCTTTTCTACAGCCAGAGGGGGACCATGCTAAAGATCAGGACCAGCTGTGAGAACAGGGGACCTAAAGATAAGCCAAGTTTGTGTCCTCAGCAGTTCTCCCGTGTGACGGCCAGGACCTTGATAAGGAAGGAGTGGAATCTTTAGACTTGGAATCAGAACATGTGAGTACCTTCAAACCTGCAGCCCGAATCCTCTGGGCTTGAAGAGGGGCCCACATCTCCCTCGACAGAAGAGAGTCCTTGCTTGAAGATCATAAGCAGGTGTACAGATGTAAGCAGAAAATCCTAACGAGAGATTTATTTTATGGCTTATATCCTTTACTAGACCTTAAGTCCAATGAGTTTATTAGACCTTACACTTCCATCTTTGAGAGAAAAGGGGCAGATATTAATATCCTCACTCCACAAGATTTGTGACAAGCTACTTAATGGATTTGAGTCCCAATTTTCTTATCTGACAAAAAGTGGTTAATGACACTTACCATAATGTATGCAATGTAAAACGACTTCACAAAGAGGGTGCTTGGCAATTATAATCTATTAAATTCTTTCTAGCTGCAAATATCCCTGATTCTAATAATAGATAAGATGTCTACCACCTTGTAAAGAGCCCTGCTGAAAGGTAGCCAGGCAGGGGATATGGAAGAAGCATTTCTTTTTATCTCTTTCTTTTTATCTATGGAGAGGGAGATGAAGTCAACAGCTGTTGAAACAAACAAGCTCACTTAGTGAGTTGAATAATATCAAACCATTGCTCAAATGAAAAGAGCAGCTGGCTTTTTAGCAAGGCGGCATTGTCAAACACACCCTCACGTTTGGGATCATTAGAAATTTACATGGGGTGAATAGCCCTGGAAAACTATATTTACTTTTTCATAAATCATCAGAAAAATGCTAGCATACTCTCAGTGAGAGATGAGAAAAAAAGAAACACACACACACACACACACACACACACACACACACACACACACACATACACAGCCGCTGCTGCCGCAGATGTGTATTTTTCATGTGAATGTGAGGAAAACGGCTGGAAATAAATTTAAGCTTTCCTGAGACAAAGAAGTGTCAGGCATTCAAAGGAAGATAGATGCTTAAAGGAAAATGGGGAAGTGGAGCAGAGAAAAATGTGATCTATTTAAAAGCGTAAATTAGTTCAAATGTTTCAGATAGAACTAATTATTCCTAGGCCTGCTAAGAAGTATGACCTCAGGGTATTAGCATTTTAGACCTAAGAGTATCTAAGCATATGCCTCCAACTTTTATTAATTTTATTTTTGTCTGATTTTAAAAATACAGTACAGAAAGTTTAGAAGACATAAATAACAAGAAAAACTCATAAGCTCACAATCTAGTGAAAATTAGATGACAATTATAACACTGTAATTCCTTTTAGTATATGTATTTTTTACCCATTTCAAGAGGATGTCAAATAGTGCATAATGTTTGGAATCCTGTCTTTGTTATTTAATATTATCCATGATATTTTTCAATGTCACACAAAACATTCAGAGGCATTATTTTTAATGACTGCACAATATTCCCTGGTATGAGTATTCATAATTACTAACAATTCTCTAAAAATTGAAATTGTTTTATTTTTTAGGTGTACAGTATTGTAGGTATAAAGTTATACAGTAAAAATTTACTTTTTAGATTATAAAATTAATATGTTATGAAAAATTTAGAGAATAAATAAAATTATAGCAAATCAAAAACAAATTTATTTCCATTTCTTCCCTTCTTCGGTTAACCACTTGTAACATTTTAGTTTGTTTTTGCGAGAGTCCGGAAATCTTTCTGCCACCTTTGGCTCTTTCCAGATCTTTCTTTCCTATGCTCCATTGCCTCAATTCTCCCAGACAGAACTGTATCTTAAATTCAATAAATTTCTATAATTATATTCCAAGCTTTGCATAAAACCTGTAAAGGAGATGCTTTCTGGCATTGCATTTCATATTTATATATAAAACAGATTTCTGCTATTGCCTTCCAAATTCAGACATAAAACAGATTTCCAACTTCTTTCACCTGCTGGGCTGGTCCCATGTTACCTACTCAATATGCAATACTCATTTCTTTGGGGTCTCGATAGCTCTGTCTATACGTTGTCTTGTGTCATGTTCTCTTCAAGCAGCCCCTGTGATAAGGGGTCATGTGTAAGTAACTTCTTAAGAAGGTGATTTCAGGGAAAAACAGGAAAATAGAGGGGAGAAAAAGGTGAGGAAGAGGGAGAAGCCAAGCAAGTTTGTGATTTGGGGCAAAGTACAATTTCAGTCTCATCTAGCTTGGAGGGAACTGGACTTTCAGACACTGGGATCAGTTAGTCATTGCTTAAAGAGCCGCTTGGAGGGTTTAAATGCCCCAGGCTCCCTACAGAAGTCCTCCAAGATAGTCCCAATTGCAGGCCTTCCAAAGCAAAGCACAGAGCATCTGGCAGAGGTTCGCAGAAAAAGCAGAAAGTATTTAGGGTATCTGCATGTAGTGTCAACAGTGTTCACTACTGCTGTGGGCTGAATATTTGTGTACCCCAAAATTCACATACTGCAGCCTAACCCCCAAGGTGGTGGTTGGAAGTAGAGTCTTGGGGAGGTGATTATTAGGTCATGAAGGTGGAGCCCTCATAAATGGGATTAGTGCTCTCATATGAAAAAAGGTAATCTCTCTCTTTACCATGTGTTGGTATAAGAAGACAGCTGTCTGCAAACCAGGAAAAAGGCCTTTACCAGTCTCCTGGTCTACTGACACCCTGATCTTGGATTTCCTGGGCTCTAGAACTGTAAGAAGTAAATTTCTGTTGTTTAAGCCACCCAGTCTATAGTTATCTTATTATAGCAGCCCAAACTGACTAAGACAATTACGTAAGTCAAAATCCTCACTAATGTGTGGATCTGGGCTTTGTGCCTTTGCATCTCTCATGGCTAGCAGAGGATTCTGTTATCAATGGTAATGGTATGTCGAATTTAATACTATTGGTAGGTTTCATAAAATCAATTTGTTTTTAACCATTTGACAATCAAACTAGTCTTGATTTGAAATCCAAGACAGTTCAATCTTTGTAAAATTCAAGTCTTTTTGTAAGATGACTTTGGCCACAGAGGAAATGTAAAATTTTAGTAAGTATAGATAAGACATGTTGTTAATGCATGAAGTCTAATGTCATCTACATGTAAGGAAATTGTCAGTGTTAAATTTTCTTGGATAGATGGCTTTTTAAAAACAGTTATTAGCCAGCTAAATAATAGAGGCAATTCTATAATTTGTTGAGATTTGAGAATGGCAGTGAGCTATGTATCATTTTCTTCACATTCTAACATATAGAAAACAAACCTGTGTCTTCATGTGATGATATGGACTATTAAATGCATAAATAAAAGTCTGAAAAGTCCCATGGAATAGGCTTCTTTGTTTTAGCTTAATTAGAAAGACTTCTGGAAACTGAGGCCAAAGTCAGACTTTCAAATGAAGAGAGATGATCCCAAGAGGCAGAACTGGTATGACTTATCCATCAAAACTCAGACAGAAAAGCTACAAAATGCTTGGGTTTTTCCCCAAATGGCTTGCAATATGGGACTGAAAGTATAAGTGCATGTTATGTCTAGTCTAGAAAGAGCAAAGGGAAAGAAACTGATTTAAAAAAAAATCTGAGCGAAGCTCCTTTCCTTTTGGGAAGCCTAGTTACCCTCTTCCTGATAATGTGCCCAGTGTTGTGTAGGCATAAAACACAAGTCACAAAGTAGGTGGCTGTTCAGTGGGAAAATAGCATTAGATTAGACTAGTTCTCTTCCCACTCCCTGAGCTGGTAGAGAAGCAAATCTCTACTTTTCTATAAGCTAAAGCAGAAATATTAGGAAAAGAAAAGTAATGTTATGTAGCCCCCATCCCCCCTACAAATTCATTTTTCTCCCCGATTTTTACTGATAGCTCATCTTAGATATTCAAGTTCCATAGAAATATCTAATACCAGATGAGATTCCATATAACCACAGAAAGCACAGTTTACATACGACTCTTTCTCCATCTATTATTGTCATACGCTACTAAAGTTGAATGCAGTGCAATGGCTGTTTATATGAGGCTCCTCAATTAACCCCATAATGTCCCTTTGATATTTAGAGTATAAAGCATGCTTCCTGACATGGGGCATTGATTTATCATCAACATTAAAAGGAAGTTATTAAAGTATCAAATTTTATGCAGTGTAGTTACAGCTAATATACAAAAGAAATTAGACACATCAGTTCCATGTTCATTAAGAACTATTTTTGTTAATATGCACTTCTTTCATGCCTGAACTTTTTTTCTCTCTCTCCTTACACAACACTAGCCCACCAATGAAATTGAAGACAAAAAATACAGTGAGAAGCCAACTAGAGACACCTAACAATTCGGGAAGAATAATTTTGTAATATGAGTTTGGACAACTCAGGGAAAAAGTGAAGTTGCATGTTCATCCACAATAGGCAAGTTGAGATACTCAATGAAGTTCTGTGGAGTGTCATCTAAGGCTGCAGTCCCCAACCTCCAGGCCTTGGCTGGTACCAGTCCATGGCCTGTTAGGAATTGGGCCACGCATCACCACCAGAGCTCCACACCACACTCCCCACCCCCAGCCCCAGTCCATGGAAAACTTGTCTTACATAAAACTAGTCCCTGGCACCAAAAAGGTTGGGGACCATTGAAATTCTAAGGGATCTGTTATCCTACCATTGTAGATAGCACAGCATCTGAAATACAACCAGTGTCCTTGTCATTCCACCTTAAAGAGATTTGGCTCACCTGAACAAAGTGGCTTCTGGGACTGATGGCAAACAGGCCAGATGTCATTCTTGGACTTTGTTCAGGCTTTAACAGTGAGTGCAGAAGTGGGGGTTTCTCCTCTGTGGGTTGGCAAGGCACCAAATGATAAGAGAACCATATTGGAGCAGGGATGAGTACTGACAAGAAAATGGCCTATCCAGGCAAGAGACTGGCTTTCAAAGATCTGGTGGGACATTTGGGAGAATGGCAATAGAAGTCTCCTACAAGGTGCTAAATTTCCTGATCCCCCAAAAGTGAAGAAGCTGAATGGCTAAGTAGACAATTTCATGCATTTGTAGCAAATAAAGTATTTGGAATCCAAGGAGCCAAGAAGCTTCATTCAGGGGCCTCAGCAGGTGCCGGGCAGGCCTACAGAGACAAAGCCTCTTAGCCTTGTGCTGTCTTATGTTATTCCCACAATCAGAAGTGAGTCCCAGTGACATACAAAGAAATGAGAGTGGGGACAAACAAGCAGAAGAGTCAGAATACACACCCAACACAATACATTACTGGAGAAAAAGAAGAAAATCTAAAACAAAAGGAAATTATTTGAAAAGATCAAGTGCAACACACACACACACAGTTGATAAGAAAACATGGAAGTCTATGGAAATATATTTGAAAATCTGGAGTGAATCAACAAATTCCTAGTTAAGTGTACATTGCCAATTAAGAAATGTGAATAATCATTAGCATACTTGTCAAAACATGAAATAAAGCCTTGTGATTGTTTCTCCAAAAAAAAAAAAAAGAAAGAAAGAAATAGGAAACATGTATGGACCAAATGCAATAGAAGAGCTTTGAAAAGTGATTAAGGATATATTATTGGAAAAGGATACAGGAAAACTATAAACTATAAAATACCTGGTATACGTATTTCAGTGTAACATAGGGCACAAGATTGGTATGATTCTCAATCTCAGCTTTACATTGAAGTTACCTGGGGTAGTTTAAAAAATCCTGATACCCAGGCTGTACCTCAGACAAAATGAATCAGAATTTCTGGGTGTGAGTCCCAGGCACCAGCATTTTTAGAGTGTATACACAATTCTAATGTGGTGTTGAGTTCAAGAGCCATTGGTCTATGTGAAGAAAATTGTAATATTGTGTTGAAGGATGTAATATAAAATAAAATCTAAACAAAATCTGAAAGGAGCACACAATCTTTGATGAGAAAGCTTAACTTTGTGATATTACTCATTTTTCTGAATTAATGTATATTTAATAAAATTCCAATTAGAAACTCAACAACTTTTTTTAATTGGAGAAAAGGCTCTTAAAGTGTATATTAAAAATAATTACCATTGCCTAAGAATAGCCAAGAAAAAAACCACGATGACTCACTAGTTACTATAAAAATATAACATGAATAATCAGTTCAACATTGTATTTGTATATGACAGGACAATTAGATCAGTGGAGCAAGATAGAGAACCCAGAGGCGGCATCCAGTATATTTGAGATGTAATGAATGATCTATGATGTATTTTTAATTACATGAGAAACTTATATAATTATATTATACATGGTACTAATGCAAATAGATATGTATCTGGAAGAAAACAAAAGTGAGTCTCCATCTTTTAATAGTTACCATAGTAAACTCAAAATTGTTACCAATAAATGTACAGTAAAACAATAATTGTGTGCATGCATACATATGTAGACTCTCTAGGACTGTAGTCCCCAGCCCCTGGCCGCAGACTGGTAACTGTCAGTGGCCTGTTAGGAACCAGGCTGCACAGCAGGTGGTGAGGTGGGTGGGGGCGGGGGGCAATCAAGTGAAGCTTCATCTGTATTCACAGCCTGTCCCCGTCACTCCCATCACCACCTGAGCTCTACTTGCTGTCAAATCAGCTGTGGCATTAGATTCTCATGGGAGCATGAACTCGACTGTAAACTGAGCATGTGAGGTATCTAGGTTGCAGGCTCCTTATGAGAATCTAATGCCTGATGATCTGAGGTACAGCTGAGATGGTGCTACTAGTGCTGGGGAGCAGCTGCAAATACAGATCATCATTAGCAGAGAGGTTTCACTGCACAATAAATGTAATGTGCTTGATCCATCCTGAAACCATCCCCCCTCACCCCACTGTCCATGGAAACA
>CAUYRT010069705.1:0-16631 GCA_963574885.1 Lepilemur ruficaudatus
TTCAGAAAATCCTACAACAGAGTCTAAACAACATGTTCTCACACTGCCAGTTGATTCACATTACTTTTATTACAAAAATCATAACATTTTGAAACTAATTCTACAGAATAATACCTCAATGGGAACTTTTCTACTCTACTACAGCATGTATTACATTATTATCATTTTTTTAATTTCAGAATATTAGGATGCTACACATGTTTTGGTTACGTGATTTGCTTTTGTCAGTCTGAGTCAAAGTTTTAAGTGTGCCGATCACGAAGATTGCATGCATTGTAACTTTTGGGTGCATATTGACCCTTATCCCCTCCCGCTTCCAACCTACTTGGTTTCCATTGAGTTTTACTACCTTATGTGCACATGGTGTTGATTGATTAGTTCCAATTTAATAGTGAGTACATGTGGTATTTGTTTTTCCATTCTTGCTGTACTTTGCTTAGAAGAATAATCTCCAGTTCCATACAGGTTGTTGCAAAAGGTATTAGTTCAACAATTTTTTTTTTATGGTGAACTATTGTGTATTTTAAAATGTGGCATTATCTGAAGATATCTTTGTTGGTAGTTTCATGCAGGAGTCTGCTACACACCTTTCTCCCTTCCTAAGGCATATTTAAGAGAGTAATAGTGATTCTTCAGGGACCTATATTGGATGATTTGTATGGGTTTGAACATGCGATGCTTTCCTAAATTTATGCTTATCTAAGTTATATGTCAACTATTAAAATAAGTAGAGAATAAAAAAATCAAGGTCATGTTTATATAATGAGTTCTTGCCTAAAACTCAAGGGAAGAAAAACACAATTTGGGTTGTTATTTAGTCCAAAGACTTATGCAACTCTAAAAACTAGAAAATGGAGAGAATATCTGATATCACCTTTGTGAAAAGTGTGGATGATGGTAGGGTAAGAATGTAGCCATAGTTTATTTTAAAAAAACCTTTGGACTCTATTAATTGCAGGACTTTTGGGCTCTCCTTACTCTAGGAGACACTGACAAAGTATAAGCTATTTAACAAATATTTATTGTTTAGCTATGAGCCAGGTAGCATTTTAAAATTAAAGTATATAAAATATAATTTTTATAAAAACATAAACTTGAAACATTGTTCCATGCCCCTAATCTGCACAAACAAGTAACATAATTTAATCACTTGCAAGAATGTCCATGAATTGAATGGTTTTTTTTTTTTTTTTTGGTCATATGCTGTCTTATCCTAATAAATTCAGAGTCCTGTATCTCTTTCATATATTGTCCTCCATATGACTTTCAAGTTCCAGGTGAGGTTGTGTCTTATGTAGCATCCAGATTTTGGTAGAGAATGTGTAGTAGGAACTTATTTTCTCTCTTACTCATCTGCAAGCATTTTCAGAAATGCATTTCATTTTGTATTGGTGTTCATTATAAGCTTCTACCTTTGTTGTATCTGATGAGAAGTTCTTAGGCTCATCATCTTTTAGTCACCTATCTAATTTAGATTATTCCTACTACCAAGTATCTTTCTGGGTGGCTTTTTCTTTGTCAGACTATTCTTTACAAATATTCAGATGGGGATGAGAGATAATTAAAAAAAACTCTAAATTCATTCTTGGGTTGATCCTAAACGACTTAATGAAGGAAGGTTCTTAGTCTTTAGGCTGAGACCTATTCTTACCACCCTTTCTACACTAAATCTGCTTTACTAGTCTCAAATGATGCATGTCTTTGTGTGTCTTTGTGTGTGTCTTTGCATGTTTATGTGTTTCAGTGAGCGTAACCCCATTAAAGGCACATACACTGTGTTGTCTTTATCCAGAGTCCATGGGCATGGTGGCACCATTCTCTCTGTTCCTGTTTCTATCTCTTCTTTATGGGAAAAAATTAAACTTGGCTTCCTTCATACCTTCCTTAGTCTTTAGCTTTTTAAAAAGACAGTAGACTCTTGAAAATGAAAAGCCTTTCATACCAAGATTGTTGTTCTTGCTTTCAGTGTAAAAATCTAATTTGGAACACAAGGCCAAGCATTCTGTTCTATTTGAGTGCATTTTGGTTCTTTCTTTACTTCATGTTCTTGAAAACAATAAATATTGCTGATCCAATTGCAGAGGGATGGTAAGAGGAAGGGAAGAAATAAATGTGGTTTATAGGCCCAAGTTTTGATACAACACACCTATATTTGCACAAATAATCTCCCCCTATCTCTTTCTTTTAATTTAAGCATAACACATATGCAGAGAGATTTGCAAATTTTAGGTGTACATATCATTATTCGAGTGAGAAAATGGAACATAACCAGGATGCCAAAAGGTACCTACATGGCCAAAGTGAACAACTATTATGATTTCTAACAGATTAGACCAAAGGGTAGTTTTGTTTTGGTTTGAATTTTGTATGAATTATTGTACTATATGTAGTAATCCAGGTTTTGCTTTATCTGTACATTATGTTTGTGAGATTCTGTTGTTAGTTCTAGTTATGTCATTCTAATTTCCATAATTATGCTATTAAGTAGACATACCCTGATTGATACCTTTAGACTGATATATTTCAGTTTTCCAATTTAAATCTTTTACCAACAATGTTTCTACATATACTCTTGTATGCATTTTTGGCACATATGTGCACATAATTTGATTTGGACATCTTTTTAAATGTCACTAGATGATTTCAAATAATTTTCCAAAGAGGTTAAATAAATGTAGTCTTCCTCAAGAAATGTGTGAGCACCACATCTTTGCCAATACTTAGTATTCTCAGGTTTTCTTCATTTTGTTTCTTTAACAAGCATTTTTAGAAGGAAACTTCTTCAAACTCATAAAAAGCAACTATGGAAAACCTACAAGTAACATTATATTTAATTAAATGTTTGTAATTGTTGTAGGTCATGATTTTTTTTAAAAAAGATAGTATCAGTAGTTATCTCTTCAAATAAGGCCATGGTCCTATTCTCTATTATTCCGTTTAAATGTATTTTAGTTGTTCTCTCATATTTGTTTTTTCCTTCCTTCTGACCTGCCTTCAATTCACCAGTTTGTCTTCACTTACCTAATCTGGTATTACATCTACTTATTGAGTTTTAAATTATAATAATCCTATTTTTTAGTTCTAGAATTTGAGAGTAGTTCTTTATATCTGACATGCAATATTTGATCATTTCATATTCTCACTGGAAGTATTCAATCTTATATTTTCTTTCCTCCAAGCTATTAATCTTAGTTACTTAAATATGAATCTTGAAGTGACACAACAGATCTCAGAGAAGCTGGCAAAAGCCCAAGAGAGTTCCCCTTTATTTGCAAAGGGCAGAGAACCTTGTAATATTCATTCAAGAGAGGGGCCTTTGGAAAAATATATATATGAAGCTGAAAATGTCTATATAAGACCCCTTGTATTTTATGGTTTGTAGTATCTTCTTGTTCTCATGCTTATATTCACATACACAAACATACACACACATATATCATACATAAATGAAAATAAAAATGATTATATAAAAAACTTTAAATAATTTAAGTATAAATTAAAAAAACCTATGAAGAAACAAAATAAGCATAGTTGTTATTAACTAGAGGAAACTGAAAACAAGGATGCAGAATTCAATATACAACTTTTCAGAATGTATTTAATTTTGATAAAATATTAGGCAAAGCTTGTAGTAGTTGAAGAAAATAGAATTAAATACAACACACAAAGAGTTGTTTCATGGAGAATTCAAAAAAAGATTTATAACTTAAAAGATTCAGAATCTGTCAAAGGGTTCTGTTTTATTTTTTTTTTAACTCTCTTCCATATTTTATATCTATCTCTGCATAGAGCAACAAAGTGAAATCCTGTTTTTTCTGCTAGAAAGAGTGAGCCTGAAAGTGAATATACTCTGCTCCAGGGTAGTTGTCAAGGTGCCCAGTGTCAAAGTGACTAGTTAGGGAAAAGAGCCAAACTGAAAATGACAATCAAGCCATTATTCAAATACTGCAGTAAGGCAGGCAAGAGGCAAATAAAACAGAAAGTGATGGTCCTCTGCTGTTACATTTGTTCCCATGGAAGGATACTGGGCAAGGGTCAGTCATTAACATTCAGTGCAGGTGGGGAAAACATCTGAGGAGCACTGAACAAAAGGCTCCTGTCATCTTATGGACATGTGGGGCCTGAGGAGGGAGGAGGCAAGGGCTAGGAGAGAACTCAATCAACATAGAGAAGGAGCCCACCCCTTAGCCTAGTGCTCCACCCCTTCTACAATAAGAGATCTTAGGGAAGTACCTGAAAAGTTCCTCGCCTGGGGCCCCAGATAAGGCCTCCCAATGGAGAATACTGGTCTGGGGGTGATAATATATGTACAAACATGGCCAGCAGAAGCAGAGGTGGGATGGGGGCAGGGCGATGGGGAGGATAGGAGGCTATATCTTTGACTGCAGCTCTCCCTGAGGCTGAGCACCATGTCTGGGGTGGAAAAGCAGCTTTCCTTGATGAGGCCTAACAAGTAAAACCTTTTAAATTGCCTACAGCTAGGCCTGAAAGATCACATATAGAATTTTGGCTCCTAGGAAAATCCCTGTATATCATAGGGGTTATATGGCCACCCACACATTCTGTGATTTGGTAGAGGGCACTGATGGCTCAGAGGTACTTGTAGTCATGAGTATGGTTTACTACAGTGAAAGGATACGCAGGAGAGTAAAAGAAAAGACACATCTGATGGAGTCTGGAGAAACCCAGACAAAGACTTCCACTGTTTACTCTCTTGGGGATGCAAGAGGGAACTACCACAAAATGCTTTCCTTTCTCCAGCAGTTAAATGCGGTGACATGTGCATAGTGTTTCTGCTCAGGGAAGCCCACCTGAAATTCTAATGCCAGGGTTTCTATGGGGGATGAGGCACACTGGCGTTCTTTGCCTGCACATCTATCCGTGGTTGTCAAAATTCCAAACCTCCTAGAAGAAAATTATGTGCTAAATTGAGTCCTACAAAAAGACATGTTAAATTCTTAATGGCAGGTAACTCAGAATGTGATCTTATATGGGAATGAGGCCATTACAGACACAATTAGTTAATTTCAGATGAGGTTGTCTGTAGTTGAGTGGGTCCTTAATTTAATATGAGTTGTGGCTTTATGAGAAGAGAGATATTTGGACATTGATAGAGAAGGAAGATGACTACATGAAGACAAAGGCTGAGGTTGAAGTTATACTTCCACAAACAAAGGAACACCTGGGCATACCAGAAGCCAAAAGAGACAAGGAGGGATCCTCTGCTAGAGGCTTCTAAGGGAGTAGGGACTTGCCAGCACTTTGATTTCAAACTTCTGGAACTGTGAAAATATAAATTTCTGTTCTAAGTGACTGTGTGTGATACTTTATTATGACAGCCCTAGGAAACTAGTACAGATTTGGGTACTGTATTGGGGGTGTTGCTATAACAAGTACATAAAAAATGTGGAGGTGCATCTGGAATTGGGTGATGGGTAAAAGCTAAAAGAGTTTTGAGGCTCCTAATAGAAAAAAATCCTGGACTTATTTGAAGAGATTGCAGATGGAAATAATTGCCAGTAAAGAACATTCTTTTGGGAAATCAGAAAGAAGTTAGGAAAGCTGCAAAGAAAGTTATTATCTTAGAGAACACATACATTGTCACAGAATGCTGCTATAAATGTTAACAGTAAGGGTACTTCTGGTGAAATCTCATGTGGAAATAAAGAATATGCTATTGAAAACTGGAGGAAAGGAACTGTTTGTTATAAAGTGGTGAAGACCTTGGCTGAATTGGGTTTTACTATTTTGTGAAAAGTAGAATTTCTAAGTGATAAACTTAGATATTTAGAAAGGATATTTCCGAGTAAAGTGTGGAAGGTATGGCCTGGGTTTTTATTTTTTTGCTGCTTATAGTAAAATACAAGAGGAAATGCACAAATTGAAGAATAAATCATTAAGCAAAAAGGAAACAGCACTTGATGATTTGGAAAATTCTTATCCCAATGGTATGATCTAGAAACAGAGTCAAGTGTTCAGCTGGACAACCATGTGCTAAAGAAACTGAGTATGCTGCTCATGTATCCAATACTCCCCCTCAGCAGGATCCAGGAATACAGATGGGATTACCCAGGAAAGGTGTGTGGAGGATCTTACTGTTTAATGATTTAGACTCCCACAAATTGCTCTGGAGACTCTCGAGGATGTTTCATAATTATACCAGCAAAAACAAACCTTTCCAGCTTGAACTGAGAGGGACAGACACAGGATGAGATGAATGAAGAATGACTCTGAGGGCAGGGACATAGATACAGAATCCTGGGCTGCCAGGACCTCCTTGGGCAGAAAGAGTAGGGCTATCTCTCATGTGGACAGAGCATTGAGCCACAGAAGATTATTCTCAAGCCTTGAAATCTAATTAAATTTGCCATGCTGGGTTTTGGACTTGCTTGGGATCCCTTTCCTCCTGTTTTTTCCTTTTTGGAATGGGAAGGTCTATCCTATGACTGGCCCACCACTGCATTTTGTAAGCACATAATTTGTTTTCTGAAAAGGAATGTTGCTCCAAAATGGATCACACCCAAAGTCACACCCATAAATGATTTAGATGATTAGATGATAAGATTTGGGACTTTTTGAGTTGATTGTATTTAGATAAGAGTTGGACTTAGAGTTGATGCTGGAATGGGTTAAAACTTTTGGGGATGTCAGGATGGGGTGAATGTATTTTGTATGTGGGAAGAAGGGTGTAAATTTGGGGGTGCTAGAAGGTAGACTGTAATGGGTTGAATTATGTTCCACTGAAAAATATATTGAAGTTCTCAGATTAAAATCTACTTATGTACAAATAGAAAGTCTGACATAATAACTGTCTATAAAATGATTTTTGTTTCTAAATTTCAATATGAAACAAATTGAAGTTTGCTTCATAACTGATGGTATGATCAGTGAGAGTACTGAGTTTGGTATTTGATATAGATAAAAATTCTATAGAGGCTTGTCCATGTCATTCTACTTATATTTTCACTCCCACAACAATTGTTGATTATCATGATATAATTAATGAACTAAAATAATTTATTAACATGACTATTAACATAATTTATGAATATAACTATTAATAAAACTAACATAACTGTTAAGTTTTATCACCATGTAAAGATAAATTAGTTGAAATCTTAAAACCACTATAATAAGTAAGACAGTTTCACTAAAAACTTCTCAGGATGTTTCTAGCACAGATCTCATCTGCCAAAATTATTATCCATGCAAGCCTGCAAAGATAGAAATAGGCAAGTACAAAAACCTTAAAGTCTATTTGAGTATTTAGAAATGGAGATTATGCAATTTCCTCCTTCAAATGGAAATGAACATACATTTGCTATCGTCTATCTATTTTCTGGATGGCCATTATGTTTTCTCTGCCAAATGACAACCACATTAACAAAAAGAAAACAAAGCCAAATTAAATAAACAAATGAAACTGACAATCACCATTCTACATTTTGTATGTTCAATTAGGTAGGATATTGCCAATATCTTTATTCAGAGACTGCAATCAAATAGCTGTATATGGTACTGCCCATCATCCAGAAACTCCATTGCATTGATCGCCTTCTATCAGCAATGAAAAATGAAAGAACAAATAAAGCTTGGGAAATTATTTGATAGATCAACTATCATGACCTAGGTATTCTTCTTTGCTTCCTTGGCTATCAGAAATTCACTGACTGGAAATCATAGGTTATCATTCTATAAACTCTCAACCAGTACTATCAGGTACACCTCTAATAATTGACTGCATCTTTTAAAGGTTTAATACAATATGCAAAAGTTTATAACCAATAGGTCCAGTAAGCACTAGTAAAGGAAAAGCACAGAAAAAAATGTAAGAATGCTCTTAAACCTCATTGGAAATGACTGTGTCTATGAATCTGTTAGCTATATTTGAAAGCACAGAATCCTGGAACTATATTTCCAAACTCAAAAAGCTTCACACTCCCATGACCTGAGTGTCCCCATGCTTAGAGATGTAACACAGAGTCTATAGTGATGCTGTACAAGCAGATGGCATCATAGAGAATTTAGCTTTCCCAAGGACCTGGGACAAAATAGCAGACTTCCAGACTTCTAAGATTTCCAGACCCAGAAACTGAATATCAGGATTACTTCACATTTACTTTCTCTTTCTTCTTTCTTTTTCAAAATAACAAACTTTAGCCATTATTTTTTATTTTAAAATTACAGTATTTTAATTATTAATGATAAAAAGTGTGAGGCATTTTCCCTTTGTTTCTAATGCTTTGGTCTGTAAAGTCTAATCCTTGGTATTTGATGACACTTGACTGATAAGAGAAGGAAGGAAATAGAAATATAAGAAGAAAAGTTGTAAACCAGGCCACTGTGCCACTTTGCAAGTTGGGGAACTGAGATGTAGGATTTTTTTTTTTTCTGGTTAGCATTAAGAAAAATTGGTGTTGGTAAAAGGAATATGTCAAGATGTACTAATGGCTTACTTTTTGTGTTTCGTGATATCACAATCCTGTATCATATCCTGTCCAGTGCCATAAGTGCTTCTATAGAGCCACTATCTGATGAAGAAATTCACAAGACAACAAAACAAACAAAGCAAAATTCAAGAAGACACTGATGGTCAACTAGAAACTCAAGCATTTTCTAAGATCCTGGACCTTTTCAGATTTGGAAACCTGAATAAAGATGAAAATTTGAACTCTTAACATTAGGCATGAGGATGTTTTTCCTAAGGAAAATGTTAGTAAAGAAGAAGGAATGTAAAAGTCCCTGAAAGTCAAAAAGTGTTTGATTGTGACCTCTGAAAAATCATCTCCAGCTATTCTTCCTCATCAAAACTTTGCTAAACCTAATTGATCAACCAATAGCTGATAAACTGCAACCACTATATTGCTGCTCTACCATCCTGTTCTGTAACTAATGTAACATGCTTCCACAGATACTGAAGAATTTCCTTCGTGAACATTATTGGAACAAAACTAAATTTTGACTTATTTTCCATCTGTCATATAACACATTGAAGCATCTTGCTTCTCTCCCTAACATTCATTTCAAAGTTATTCTCATTTTGCAACGTTTTTACATAAACTTGAGCTAATGAATTAGCTTGTTTTTTCTCCTCCTATTATATGTATTGGACATTCAATTTGGTCACCAAGAAACAAATATTAAAAGGAACAAGAAACAAGAATATGATGTGTACAACAGGAAAATATTCCATTATCAGTTTTCTAAAGTAGATGCTCTAAAGATAAGTAAATCTAAGAAGTATATTCTGTTTATTCAAGTTTAGCAAGGGAATCAAACAAATCCACTTAAGCAACCATAAGAGAGTACATTAGATGGCTTGATGTTTATCATAGCAAACTTATGCCAAAGACTGAGTTTGTTTTCTATAGGGGTGGCAAAATATATATTTATACTAATTATTTACAGATCTAAACAATGAAAGAATGTAATGGTCATAAAATTCTTAAATAGTTATGTTTAGGGATAACTAATAGAAAAATATAGAGATGTTAAGGATTATAAAGCTTATCTCATAATCAACTGAAAACACTAAGCTTTCTTAAGAAGATAAAACTTAACTAACTACCATTATAGCTATAATTTTTGAAAGACTGTGAATTATGATTTAGAAATATATTGGAAGAAGGTAGCTTAGAAAAGACACATACCCAGAGTAATGCTTCAATAAACTGACAGTTTCCTCTAAATGTGAGAGCTAATAAAAGTCAGGAAAAAAAAGTATCTCAGTATTATAGAGGAAGATGATCCCTTTCCTTTGCAAAAGGGCTAACTTCTTTTGTTAATGAACATAATTAAGTCAGAGCAGACTAGTCCCTGTATTTCAGAAAGTATTTCTTGGCACCCTGGGGTAAACTGTAAATCCAGCCTTCACCCTTACACCATATGAAGTTTGTAGAGGGTTTGTTCAGAACACATCAAGGAATCTGAAGTGAATTTTGTTTATTGGAAATTCTTTACCACATATTCAGTGGTAACATTGACAAAATTATTCCTATTTCTATCATTTATTTTCACTTCCTCTCAAAGATTTTACTATGTTAAGTAGCTTCCTTAGGTTGATCACGGATTTCTCTTTTGCTTCATTTATTCAAGTTTGACAGTCTTAGGCAATACCTGTTTAGCCAATATCTGTTGCTTAAAGCTGTTCCATCTCTTTTTTTCTTATTCAAACAAACTCTACTGCTGACTTATTTCCTGGGTATTATGTGTGATTTAAGGTAGAACATAGTTTATCTTAAAAAAATAATCTGTATTATTTGTTAATGTGCTAGCTTTTAGGAACTGCTGGGGCCTACCTTCAAAGCACTACCTCTTAATTTTGCAGATTGCATAATAATTAGCTTTAGTTTTTACTCTAAGATTACACTTGCTAACTTTGAAATCACAGTCAGTGAGTGGCCAGTTTATCTGAATTAGTTTAATCATTTATAACATGGGAATAATGTGATATGTATGTATGAATGTGGTTTATATAAAATGTGATAATGAATGCTGAAGTATGTTTAAATGATTTACTATGTCTCTTTTTTATGTTTGTTATTCTCATTGTAATAAGCATTTGAAATAAGATATAAAAATATTTGATCTCTAAACTGAGAAAAATCCATGTTTTCAAGCTTTAAGGGATTTTCATTATATTCTACATTGGAATTATAAACAACAAATTAATCATATTCCCAAAAATAATAACTATCAATATGTGCTCAAGTTACTTCCTAAATACAAACTCAATTTTTAGTTCCTATTTAATATCGTTTTTTAAAAATTTAGTGTATATTTTATCTTTGTGTGTATAGCTTTTTAGAATATCACTTTTATACATATGTATTCACCATCTGTATTTTTTTCAGTTCCCAAAATGTTACTGACATATGTCCAAGTCACTATCTTCATGACTACTTGGGAATTTAGTTCACACTGTTCTTTCTGCCTTTGGGTGTTGTTTTACACACGAAACTCCTACTGCAAAATTTGGGTCTTAGTGCTCTACAAAGGTACTATATAAATGTCATGCTGTGATGTTCTCTTTAAATTATAAAGTTCGTGACAAAAACACTAACAGTAATTAGAGATTTATTTATTCAAGTATTGTACCTAAATAGAATAATAAGGAAAATATTAATAAAAAGAAAACATTAATTGGAATCACATTTATAAATGAAGTCTCACACACATTAGACAAGAACATAAAATATCCAACTATTGTTTAGTGAATAATCATAACGTGAACACGTGTTTAAATATCACCTTGATCAAGAAATAATAAAATATCACCAGCAACTCATAGTCTTTTTCTACATCTCATGGTTTTTCCAATCAGAAACTTCACTGTTAACCAGAAATCACCACTGTATTGATTTTGTGGTATTCATTTTCTTACTTGTATTTAATTTTTCATAACTAGATAGAACATCCTTAAAACATAATAGTTTAACTTTGTCTAATATTGAACATTACATACATAAGACGTCTTTCTCTTTGTTCTTTTACCTTGCAGTCTTTTAACCTCTTCTTGTTGTTATATGTAACTATCGTTTGTTTTCATTAAAATATTCTCATGTTTTCCTGCTTTAATGATCTTGATTTTTATCAATTTATCATAGTTCATTTATTTGTTCTATTGACCAATTTTTTTTATTATTAAGATTCCTACTATAATCATTCTTGTTTATGTACCCTGATGCCCACAATTCTGTAAGAGTATTCTAAGGAATGGAATAGCTTGTAGTGTGTGCCTATCTTCACCTTTGTTATATAAAGCCAAATTGTTTTTCAGTATACATTTCCATAAGTAGTGCATACATGTTAACATTTCTCTGCTTCCTATCACACTTAGTATCTTTAGTCTTTTAAAATTGTTACCATACCCAGGTGTGTGAAATGGAATCTCATTATGACTCTGGATTGCATTTCTCTGATTATTAATGTATTTTGAGTAAATTTTCTTATATTTATTGACAATTTTTATTTTTTAATTTCATAAATCCCTATTCAGTCTTATGCCCACTTTCCTATAAGATTGCAAGTCCTTTTCTTAAATATTTGTAGTAGTTCATTAAAATTAGAGTTACTAGTTTTATATTAGTTGTATAGATTACAAATATTTTCCACATTCTATCTTGTCTTTTCATTTCCTTCATGATGTTTTCTGATGAACAATAGTCTTAATTATAATGTAGTCATATTTAATTATCATTTCTTTTATTGTGTTTATTGCACTTCTTTTTTTTACAAGCATATGAGCATCTTTCCTATATTACCTTTTAAAAGTATTATTGTTCTGGTTATCACATATAAGTCTTTAATCTAACTGGAATTTGGTTTTTGTGAAGTGATACAGGTATACAATTTTATTTTTTTTATCACCATTTACTGAAAGTCTCTTCTATACCCAGTTGTCTGCAAAGCCATTCCTATAATAGTTGAGTGTCTATACAAATATGGATCTATATGGGGACTATTTTATTGTTTTTCAATATATTTATGCATCAATACCAAATTTGTCTTAATTAATAGATCATGATATCAAACGGGCCACATATCCCACCTTTTTCTTTAAGATAGATTGATTAAACTTTTTCTTGTTTATTTCCATGTAAATTTAGAATCAGGTTATCAAGTTTCACTCGTGTACTCAGAAAATGTTATTTACATTAGAAATGCTTTGAATTGACAAATAATTTGAGGAGAATGAGATTTTACAGTATGAAGTCTTCCACACCATTTAACATGTCATTTACCTTCATCTATTTAGGACAGACAAAACCACAGGGCCTAGAGTGGTTGTTTATTATTGTCATGTGCACAATTTTGAATATTTATTCATCAAATGATTTTAAGATTTTATGTTATATTACCTTAATTTATTTGATGTTACATATTTTTATGTATTTCTCTGTTAAACACACACACATATATATATATTCTTCTATAAATTTCAGGCCATATATTTGTCCATTTATCCTCTTGTTATGTATTTATGTATTCAAAACCTAAAGTAATGTCCGCTGTTTGTTTATTGTTTTCTTTGATAAGAAATGCCAAGGATTCAGTGGCTTGATTAGTGATTTCAAAAAGATCAATGCTGAATTTGTTTTCTGTTATATATTTTAATTTTATTAATTTATGTTTTTGTATTTTTAAATTTTATTCTACAATAATTTGCTTTATGTTTCTGTATTTTTCATTGTGTTAAGACCTAATTTCATCTCATTACATGTTTGACTTTATTCTTTTCTCATTTATGATTTTCTAACCATAACTAATTGAATGGTTAGCTGTATTCTACATTGTTTTATATTTTATTGTTGCTATTTTTACTTACCATTGATATATTTCCATTTTGGCTGATATTAACACATTTATGCCATCTTTCTTTTGGCTAATGTCTGTATAGTATACTTCTTCTACATTCTTACTTTTAAACTCTTGTATTCTTCCTATCCAAGTACTAACTAGGTCCAACCCTCGTTGTCTTCCAAGATCAGATGAGGTTGGTGCAATCAGGGTGATTGTAAAAAGCATATTTGTTTCATCCAAACAATCAATGTGTTTTAACTGGAGTATTTATTCTGTGAGGACATAGTAACTGATATATCTAGGACTAAAATGCTGTATTGATTTATTGACTATTTATTCCATCTTCTCTATGTTTTCTTAACTTATATTTTCCTGCATTCTTGTCCTCCCTTTTTATTGACTACTATTTAACATGATTTGTTTTACCCTCCTCTAGTATGTGCATGCTTTTTTCATTATTGTGATGATTATGCTATATAGAGTGAGGTATCAAAGGTTAAAGCAATGTAATATGAGTAACTGGGGACATTTTACTTAAACTTTTTACTTATTTCTTATAGATTCATATATTTCTAGTATGTATTACACTTCTGTATTTTTAACCACACAGAGGATTATTATTACAGTACTACATAATCAGTGTTTGCTTGCATTTATCCAAACAATAATAATTACTTTTTTTTCTTCTCAACCTTTCTCATTTGTTTTTCACTTTCATCTTGGATTATTTTGCTTCTTCCGAAAGTTCATCTCGTCAAGTTCCTTTACTTTTGACGTGCTGGTGACAAAATGCTGCCTGGAAAGATAATGAGTAGACATTCTTGCAAACCCTGTGGGCAGTTATTCTTACAATGGAATCATCTGATTAGAAATAATGGTGCAAATTCATACCTTACTTTCTCCGAAATGATCAATTGCACCTGTTGGGTCTTTGAAGGCATTCAGGTCAACTTCAAATCACTGGCCAGAGTTTTTATGGGTGGTAGAATTGCCGTAGTCTTCCTTCTTGCAGGCCAAAATGGAGTCTGTGCAATTGCAAATATATTCTGCTGTACCTGGAGCAATGCCTCAGGCCAAGTGGAAAGATCAATACAGAAAGTCAAGGAGAAAGTTACCTGGCTTATAATGGGATGCTGCTGATTTAGGGAAGTTCAGATGGCTGGCGAGTGTTATTTTTAAAAATCATTTCTGGAAAAATTTCAGTCGTATTCTCTACTGCTATTGCCTCGGTCCCCGTGGCTTCTCTCTTCCTACAGCTCTCATTAAAGTATATTAGACTTCCCCACTATGTCCTCCCTCTTTTCATTACTATTGTTTCATACTTTTTTGAGATCTGTATCTAGATAATTTATTTTGACCTGTCTTTCAGTTCCCTAATTTTCCATTATTTTTCAGTCTGTTGCCCAACTTATTCACTCAATTTTAATGACAGTTGCTAATATTTGCTTTTTACTTCTTCAAAATTTAGTTGAATCTTCTTCTAATAATCTTAGCACATACAACACTGTCTTATTCCCTGCACATATATTCAAGCTTGTCTTATTTTTAACAGCATATCTTTTTTTATACTCTGTGTCTGATAGTTCCAATACGTATGATGTGTGGGTGTATTTTCACTGCCTGTTTTTTTCTGCTTGTTTATTCTTCTGTTAAGCTGTTAATTGTGTAATTAGTTATTTTTTACTTTATATTAGTCAGTTTCCTTGAAAAATAATTTTTAGACTTCTGAGCAAATGAAATGAATATGCCTCTTTCAGAGAGACGTGGTGTTTGTTTCTGCCACATACCTACGGTACTATAATATCATTTGGACACTGCTCCAACCAAATTCAATGGTTGAATTCTCTTGGTTCTCCCAGAGTATGTGTCTTTTGGATTCTGAACCAAGTGAGAGTCTGTCTTTGTCTATAAGTTTCTGAGGCTGGTGCTAGAATAGAATTATTTCTAGTTCAAGCTTACTCTAAATATGCAACCGTTAATATAGACAGTCTCCATTTGGATCCATAACCATGTCATGATTTATGCTTTACCTCTATCTTTATTGGCCTATTAAACCCTCCAAAGTGAAAGCTCAATTTCTTCACTGTTTGTACATACCCTTAAGTTCTACGTACTGTTTAAGACTCCAAATTCTTGCTTTCTCTTATGCTTCTGCCTGATAATTCCTTATTATTTATCATCTCTTTGACGATTGTGGTAATATTTGTAAAGATACTTTTTCTAGCGTCTTAGCTATTTTTAATGGAATAGTTAGTCTGATAAACTTGAGTGATATTAGAGGAATATTTTGCTGGAAAATATTTTATGTTTATTTTCATGTATTTTTAGTTTTATTTTATACTGACTGAGCATTTATCACATATCAGACATTGTGTAAAATGAGAATCTATATTTTAATTCTTGCAAAATCCCTATGATATATATTCAAAAAAGAGGCTTGCCAAAAGTCACTATATGCACCAAGAAAACTATGTACGTGTAAGAAAAACATTAGCATGTGAAGTTTGAAAACATTCATTATCTACATTTCTCAGAGAAATCCAATTAACGTAGTTATATATATTTATTTATTTGTGTGTGTGTGTATATATAGAGAACACTAGAGTTTACATTTTATGAAGATTCTTCTCATTAAATTGGTCTTCAGAAAATATCTCCAACTATATCCATTACAAATGAAATAGTATGCTCACATGTAACAGTAACAGAGGCAGTACGAAATAGCAAAGTATAATATGTAGATACTTCATGAAATTGAGAGTCCATAGCACTGAATTGAATCCCAGTTATAGTGTATACTTAGCTATGGAACTTAATTCCAATTATTTAACCTTCACTGGTCCATTTTGTCACCTATAAAGGCACTAATATTATTTCTTTTGTGTATTATTATATAGATAGAATGTTTACATGTTGAACATAAATTTAAGAAAAAACAGATCTTGGCATATTGCAGTTGATATTCCAGTTACTGATGTTTTTAGAGTTGTTCTTCATTAATAATTATTTTTATATTTTGTAATTTTATTTTTTTATTTTTTGACAGAAATAAGTATAATTTATTTATTTATTCATTTTTTATTTCACAATATTACAGGATACAAATGCTTTGGTTACATATATTGCCTTTGAACCGCCCAAGTCAGAGCTACAAGCATACCCAACCCCCAGATATCACTCATCATACGCATTAGGTGTGAATTTACCCATCCCCTGCCCCCTGCCATCTGCCTGACACCCAATGAATGTTACTTCCATATGTGCACATAAGTGTTGATCAATTAGTGCCAATCTTCTAAATGTATACATCTATCAACCATTTCACTTTA